>CAMQQG010000180.1:0-27942 GCA_947034895.1 Rhytidiadelphus loreus | reverse complement strand
GGTACTCCTTTTTTAAAAAATAAACCTTTTTTAAAAGGAGTTTGCGTAATTGTTAGAATAACGTCACCAAAAAAACCAAATTCTGCAGAAAGAAAAATTGTAAGAGTTAAGGTAAAGGGTGGACGTGTGTTAACTGCGAGTATTCCAGGTCAAGGTCATAATTTGCAAAAATATGCCGTAGTCTTAGTTAGAGGTGGTAGAGCTAATGATGTGCCTGCTTGTAGATATAAAGTAGTCAGAGGTAAGTATGATTTTAGTACTGTAGAAACTTTTACTCGTCAAAAATCGCGATCAAAGTGAGGCTTAAAAAATGAAAAAAATAAATAAACAAAAATGATTAGTATTTTTTTAAAAAAGTATAAACAATTTAATTGAAATGTTGGTAAATGAAAAAAAAGAAAGCGAAGATTTAAATGAAAAATGGCATATAATTGAAATAATTTATTAATTTTAAATTGAATATTGGGACGTTTAAATAAGGAAGGGCATAAAACTTGAAGTTTTTTTATTTTAACTAATATTTTATTATTATTAAAAAAAAAAAATAAAAGAAAGCCCAAAAAAATTTTAAGCACAGGTTTAAGAAGATTAAAACAAAATGTTTTATTATTTAATAAAAGAAGAGGTTCCCTAATCTTTGAATTACCCCGTTTTTTAAGTATAGAACAAAGTATAAAAAAAATAATAGAATGATGAATAAAAAGTGCAAGAAAAAATAAAAAAAATATAATACCAAGTCTTATGAAAGAATGAGAAAATATTCTTTATAGAAAAGGTGATAGTGATGTTTTTAAAAAAAAAAAATATATAAAAGATACTATTAGGAAAAATAGACCTTTTTTTTATATTTTAAAAAAAAAAAAAAAAAGAAAAAGTAAAATAAAATAAATAATTATAAAAAAAATGATAAATACTTTTTGTATAGAAAAACCACATTGTAATATTGGTACAATTGGACATGTAGATCATGGAAAAACTACATTAACAGCAGCTATTACAAAAACTTTAAGTGAGATGGGTTTAGCACAATATGTACCTTATGATCAAATAGATAAAATCCCAGAAGAACGCGAACGAGGTATAACAATTATGGCTGCGCATGTTGAATATGAAACGTATAAACGTCATTATGCTCATATTGATTGTCCAGGGCATCAACATTATATAAAAAATATGATTACAGGCGCTGTTCAATTAGATGGTGTTATATTAGTTGTGTCCGTTAAAGATGGTCCGCAAGAACAAACTCGCGAACACTTATTATTAATTCGAGAATTAGGTATTAAATATATAGTAGTTTATATGAATAAATATGATAGCGTGCTTGAATTAGATTTACGTGAATTAGCAGAATTAGAACTTTCAGATATGCTAGATGATTATCATTTTGATAGCGATGAAATTTCATTTATATATGGTTCTGCAAAAAATGCAATTAGAGAAACAAGCGGAAATAGTAGTTTAATGGGTAGAGGTTCAATTTTTAAATTATTAAGAAGTGTTGATCGTGATATATATCAACCAAGAAGAGAAATTGATCAAATATTTATAATGCCTATTGAAGCAATTTTTATGAAATCTGGAAGAGGTACAATAGTTACTGGTAGCATTGAGCAAGGAATAGTAAAAGCTAATGAAGAGGTAGATCTTGTTGGATATTCAAAAGAAAATAAAAAAGTTACGTGTGTAGAAATAGAAATGTTTAGATCTTTGAAAAGTAAAGCAGAAGCTGGACAAAATGTAGGAATTTTATTAAAAGGTGTTAAACGTGAGGATGTAATAAAAGGCCATCTTTTATGTAAAAAAAATACAATATTTAGTTATTTAAAATTTAAAGCAAAAATCTATATATTATCTACAGAAGAAGGTGGAAGACGACATCCTTTTAAAAAAGAATATAAGCCTCAATTTTATATACGAACGGCAGATTTAACAGGTTCTTTTGAATTTGATGATGAATTAAAAATAGTTATGCCAGGGGATACAATAACAGTAAATGTTACTTTATTAGTTCGTATAGGCTTAGCACAAGGGGTGCGTTTTACATTACGAGAAGGTAGAGTAACCGTAGGTGCTGGTGTTGTATTAGAAGTTTTAAATTAAAAATTAATGTCTATAAGTAATTTTAATCGTTATTATAAATATTATAAAAAATATTTAAAAAATGTAGATAAAAAAAATATATTTTATAAACCTTTAGTAAAAAATGTTTTAAAAAAATCTGGGGGTAGAAATAATAATGGTTTTATAACAGCGTATCATAGAGGTGGCGGTGTAAAACGTTTATTTAGAAATGTATGTTTTAATTATATTGATATTTTAAATTTAGGCTATAAAAAATGAATAGTGCTTAGTATTGAATATGATAATAATCGTTCTGCTAATATCGCTTTATTAAAACATAAACGAAAAATTTTTTTGAAAAAAAAAAAAAAATGATATTTCAGTTATTTTTTTAATACATATTATATGTATAGGTTAGCTAATGAAGATTTAAAAAAAGGTGATATTATAGATTTTTTTTCTGAAAAAATTCATGATTTTGCAATTATAAATCAATTTGCGATGTTAAGCGAAATTTCAACAGGTAGTTATATATTTAATATTGAACCGAGACCTTCTACAAAAGGTAAATTAATTCGTGCAGCAGGTTCTAAAGCAAAATTATTACGAAAATATGATAAATATGCCTTAGTTGCATTTCCTTCAGGTGAAAAAAAATTATTGTTATTATCATGCTTTGCAACTTTAGGTATACCTTCTAATGGTTTATTATTATTTAAAAAAGATTATAAAGCTGGTAATTCTCGTTTGAAAAATAAACGCCCAATAGTAAGGGGTGTTGCTAAAAATCCTATAGATCATCCGCATGGCGGTGGTGAAGGAAAAACATCAGGAGGACGCCATCCTGTTAGCCCTTGAGGTAAATTAACAAAAGGCTTCGTTACGAAAAGAAAAAAAAGAAAAAAAAGAAAAAAATATGTCTAGATCAAAGTGAAAAGGTATGTTTTTATGTTATTCTTTATATAAAAAATATTTATATTTAAAAAAATTAAATATAAATACTGCTATAAGCATTCATAATAGAAGTTCTACCGTTTTAAATGAGTTTGTTGGCGGTCATTTCAAAGTATATAATGGTTTAAAATTTTTAAATGTTTTTATAACTGAAAATAAAATTGGCCATAAATTTGGTGAATTTGTTTTTACACGTAAATTACGAAAATGTATTCATTTAAAAGATAATAGTAAAAAAAAACATTTAAAAAAAAAAAAAAAATAAAATGTTAATAAATCCTGTAAGTTTTCGATTATCTGTTAGTCTTTTTTGAAATTCTACTTGAAGTTTATATAATCATAAAAAAAACCAGTATAAATATTTATTTTATTCTGATATTGTTTTTTTTGAATTTTTTTTTTTTTTTTTCAAAAAATTTTTATGAGTTTAAAGTATGATAATGCTTTAAGTCATTTACGCTTATATCGCGTTAAAGATATAATAATTTTAAATGTTTATTATCATTGTGCAGATGATCTTGCATATTTTGATTCACTTGATAAATTTTATCAATCCTCTCAAAAACATATAAAATTAACAAAAAAAAAAAAAAAAAATATTCAAATAAAAAAAAAAAATAATTATGAAAAAGAATTAGAAAATTTGAAAAAATTAAAATTTGAAAAAATTAAACTTCTTCTAAAAAAAAAAATAAATAAGTTTTTTCAATCTATTGAAAATCGCATACTTATTTATATAGTAGATTTAATTTTAAAACAAAAGGAATCAATGTCTTATTTATTTTCTTCTTTAGAAGAAGAAAAAAATAAGTTATTTCATAATAATTCTAATATTTTTTCAAAAAATTTATTAAATAGATTTTATTTAAATTTTAATATCATTCATGATATTGAAGTTCAAAATCTTACAAAAGATTTTTTAAGAAAATATTCTTTAAAACAAGTTAAATATTATTTAAAATTTTTTTTAAATAATTTTAATTCTATTAAAGAATTAACGGAATTTCAAGAAATGAATCATTTAAAAAATAAAAAAAAAATATTATTTTTAAATAAATTACATGTTTTAAAGCATAAAAGATTAAAAGATAAAAATTTTAATAAATTTTTTACCTTTTTTTTTAAAAAAAAGGTAAAGGAAATAAAAGATAAAAAAAAAAAAGAGAAAGAGGATCTTTTATTAAAATTAGGTAAATATAATGAGGAATTATTATCTTATAATCTAGATTATATTATTCCGAATGACGTTTTAAAGCTTTCAGAAATTATTAATCAATATTATATTGATTATGATTATGAAGTTTTGTATAAACAGCAGCGATATTTAATAGCAGGTGTCGTAGAATATAAATTTTATGGAAAATTTTTGGAAAAAAAATTACTTGAAAAATATGAAAATATGAAAATTAAAAAAAAACAAGTAACAAAAAAAAAAAATTTAAAAATAAATAAATTAAAAAGAAAATTAAAAAAATTAAAAAAGAATTTTTTTCCAAAAAGTTCTTTAAAAAAAAAAAAAAAAATAAAAAGAATTAATAAAATAAGATCGTTTTTAAAAAAATATAGAAAATATTTTAAAAAAGGAAAAAAAAAAAAAAAAAAAAGGAAAAAATATACAAAAATTAAAGGATAAGAAAAAAAAAGAAAAAAAAAAAAATATACAAAATAAATTATTGCAAATAAAAAAAAAAATAAAAAATAAACATACAATAAAAAAAAGTAATTTATGATATTTATATCAAATAAATTTTTTGAAATATATTTATATGCAAAAATTTTGAATATTTAATATATATTATTATTTTTTGGGTAAATTTTTGCAAAATGAAAGTCAAAATATTTTTTTAAAAGCCTTAAAAAAATTGCAATTAAATATATTTAAAATCACAATTTTCTCAATAAGAGCTACTATTATTAGTGAATATATTAATGCATCCTTTAAACACAGGTATAGTATTTATGAAACAATGCGTCCTATATTAGTTGATTTAAAACAACGTATGCGTATAAAAAAAGTAGCAGGATTTAAAATAATTGTATCGGGTCGTTTTAAACGTGCACAAAGAGCTACTTTTTGATGGCGTAAGACAGGATTATTGTCAACGGGGACACCAACATCAGATGTAGATTATAGTACTTCTTTACATAAAACAAAATATGGTGTATGCACTATAAGTGTATGACTAACTCCAGGGTATGAAGGTTTGGGTAAATTTGAATATGAATATCCTAAAATAACACCCTTTTTTTTTTCATGTAAAGAAAATAAATTATTAAAAATAAAATATTTTTTAATAAAAAAAAATATTTATTTTTTTGAGCATATTTCCAAATCTGGTGAAAAATTAGAGTTTGAAGTAACAAAAAATTATAATAAAGGTTTAATAATTGGTTTGTTATCAAAATATTTATATATAAATATTTTTTTAAAGCATTTAAATATAAATACAAAATTTGGAAGTAAAATAAATAAAAATTTAAAGCGAATTTTTTTACCACAATATTGTATTTATAAACTTTATTTAGAAGAAATATTAAAACAAAATTGCATAAAAATTTTACCTTTTATTCAAATAAAATTATTAAAAAGAATAAATTTAAGAAATGCTTATAAAATAAATTTTGCAAATACAAGCAAATTAATAAATTTAGATATATTTAAATATAAAATTTATTTGAATTAAAAAATGAATATTTTTCATCCAAATTTTTTTAAATATCAAAAAAATCATAATTATATGATAGTACATAAATTAAAAAAAAAAGAATTTAAACATTTTAAATTAGTGCGTGGTGTTATAGGAATAAAAGCTTTACGGTCAGATATAATAAAAGGTCCGCAAATAAGTGCTTGCATAAAAAGTATTGCAAGAGATTGTAAACGTAAATATAAGATATGAATATATTGTTTTCCAAATATGTCGTTAACTGCAAAATCAATAAGTGTTCGTATGGGTAAAGGTATAGGTAAGCTTATAGATTGAATTTTTGTAATAAAAAAAAATCAAATATTTATTGAATTAATCGGAAAATATAAATATGTATTATTTAAAAGTTTAAAAAACTGTAAAAAAAAATTACCTTTTCCTACTAAAATTATATTAGGAAATTATCTTCATAAATGAAAAAATTTTAAACTTTTTATATAAAATGATATTTACTGGTACAATATTAAGTGTTTGTGATAATTCTGGAGTTAAATGAGTTCAGTGTATAAAAGTTTTAGGAGGAAAACCAAGAACTTATGGAAAACCTGGAGATATTATAGTTGTTTCTGTAAAAAGCGTAAAGTCTACAAGTAAAATTAAAAAAAAAGATATATATAAGGCAATCATTGTACGTACAAAAAAAACGGTTTGTAGATTCGATGGTTCTTCTCTTAATTTCAGTAAAAATTCTGTTGTTTTATTAAATGCAAAAGGTAGTCCTATGTGTAGCCGCGTATTCGGTCCCGTATCAAAAGATTTGCGCACGAAAAATAACTTAAAATTAATTTCATTATGTACTAAAATGTTATAAAAAAAAATATGCAAAATATGTTTTTATATTACAAATATATAAACAGAATTCAATTTTTATTAAAATATCCTCAAAAGCAAGAAAATACTGTGGATAAATCTTGATTAAAAAAAATTTTATTTGAAATTTTTTTTGATGATTTAAAAAATAATTATTATATATATATATATCATATTGCTCTTTTAATACGTTTAATTTTAAATAAATCTTTATATTTAAATAAAGTACAAAAAAATTTTAAAATTAATAAAATATATATGGGTTTAATTTTAAAGGGTACTCATATGTACCAATTTTTAGATGTATTTGCATCTATTTTATTACCTTTGTTTGAAAGTTTTAATGTTACATTAGATTTGCAAAAATTTGATATTTTTGGTAATTTAACTTATAGGTTATTGTATTGTGATCCTGTGTTTATGTCTAAAAATACGGTAACTGTATGATCTTCATTATATCATTTAAATGTTAAATTTTGTTTTTTTAATATAGAAAGTAATTTAAATTGTAGCATATTACAACAATTTAATTTAAATTGATATTTTTAAAAAACAAAAAAATTAAAAAACATTATAAATTTTTAAATTGTTTTTTAACAAAATACGTATTGCTGTATATAAGTTTGTAATATCTTATTCGGTACCGGCAAATATAAATATATTATGAAATTTTGGATTTTTAGGTTTTTTTTTATTATGTTCACAGATTATAACTGGGATATTTTTAGGTATGCATTATGTACCAAATTCGGATTTAGCATTTAAAAGTGTTGAGCATATAATGCGTGATGTAAATTATGGTTGATTTATTAGATATTTACATTCTAATGGTGCCTCTATGTTTTTTTTTGCAATTTATATACATGTATTTAGAGGTGTATTTTATAGTTCTTATGTATATCCAAGATCCATAGTTTGAATGATAGGTATTATTATATTATTATTAATGATTTTAGCTGCTTTTGTAGGTTATGTTTTACCTTGAGGTCAAATGAGTTTTTGAGCAGCAACTGTAATTACGAATTTAGCCACGGCAATTCCTATAATTGGGAATGATGTTGTACTTTGATTATGGGGTGGTTTTGCGGTAGGAAATCCAACTTTAAATAGATTTTTAAGTTTACATTATATTTTACCAATAGTAATTGTATTTTTGGTTATGTTGCATGTATTAGTTTTGCATGCTACTTTATCAAGTAATCCTTTGGGGATTTTTGCGGATATTGATACCATTAATTTTGGTACATATTTTATTATAAAAGATCTTTATGGTATTTGTGTTCTTTTTTTTATTTGTATTGTTTTTTTATTTTTTTTTCCAAATGTTTTAAGTCATTCGGATAATTATATTCAAGCAAATCCATTAGTAACACCTAATCATATAGTTCCAGAATGATATTTTTTACCATTTTATGCAATATTGAGAGCAGTGCCTAATAAATTATTTGGAGTTATTTTATTATTAGCGTCAATATTGTTATTAATTTTAATACCATATATAATATCTTATGAAGTAAGAAATTCTAATTTAAATCCCGCCTCAAGATTTTGTTTTTTTATTTTTTTTTTTCTTTGTATAAAGTTAGGTTGAATTGGTAGTAAAGATATTATTGAACCTTTTTATGAAATAGGTCAAATATTAACATTTTTGTATTTTGCATATTTTTTAATAATTTTACCAACAATTCATAAAAAAATCTAAGATAATGAAATATCATTATTTAAAGGATGTAAAAAAACGATGCGTTTTAAAACGAATTGAATTTTTGAAATTAGTTTGTTTATTTTTAGTATTTTCTCCACAAATTTCAGATATAGATCGTTATAAAATTTATATAAATTTTTTTTTTTCGAAAAAATTAAATATAAATTTTGAATTAAAAAATCATTGTATTTTAACTAAAAATAGTAAAACTGTAAATAGGTTTTCATCATTAACAAGATCAAATTTAAAACATTTGATAAATTGGGGTTTATTAAATGGTATAAAAAAATGAACTTGATAAATGAAGCTTGTACGCGAATTTTTGAATAAAATTCAAATAGGTTATAAATGTAGAAGTGTATTTATTACAGTACGCTTGAATACCGAAAATATGAAAATAGTTCAATTTTTTTATGATAAACATTGAATAAAATTATATCAGATAAAAAATAATACTTTATTTGTATATTTGCGTTATGTAAAAAATCGTCCTTTATTTATAAAAATAAAATTTGTTAGCACTCCGGGTCATCGTCAATATTTTTCTAAAGAAAAACTTTCTTTTTTTAGAAAGCGATTAGGTGGAAGTGCGCGCATTTTATTAAATACAAATCTTGGATTAATAAGTTCAAGAACTGTTCAAAATTTATCGATGGGCGGTGAAATTTCTTATATTTTATATGAATAATAATTATGATTATAGTTACTGAGAAAATTAAAATATTAACTAATAATACCATGTATTTGGCTTTAAAATGGATATTACCGAAGGTTTTACTATTTTATGGAAAATATAATGTGGCTTTTGTTAAAATTTCTATCACACATTATTTAAATTTTTATTTATTGAGGCACTATTTTAGTAAAACACGTTTATTTTTAAAATTAAATGTTGGTTTTATAAAATATTTAATTTTAAATGGCCTAGGTTTTAAAGCTACTCGTAAACTTTTTGGTGTTTATTATAAATATTGAAGGTTTAATGTTGGGCATAGTCATGTATTTCAATATTTTACGCCGCGCAATATTATTATGAAAATAAAACATCGTTTACTTTTAATTTTTGGATTAGAAAAAAGTCAAATTGTTGATATTACTAAAAAAATTAAAAGTTTTCATGTACCAGATACTTACAAAGGTGTTGGTCTAAAATATCCTTCTGAACTTATACGTTTAAAAAAAGGAAAAACACGACAATAATATGAATTTTATTAATATATATGGTCGTTTTTTAAAAAATAATAAAAATTATAATTTTTATTTTTATAATACAAATTATAAAATTTTATTATTTTTAAATATAAAATATAGTATTCATTATAATAAAAATTATATATATTTTTTAAAAATAATAAAATTTTTTTTTATTGAAAATGGTTTTCAAATGTTATTATTTGAAAATTGATATAAATTAGGTATACAATATAATTTAATTTTAAAAATGTTAATTTAAAAAAATGTTATTAGGTGGTTATAAATTAAAAGAAAATAAAAGAATGCTTGATTCTTTACAAAAAATTTTTGGCATAGGTAGTAATAAAGCTAATCAAATAATTTGTGCCTTGGGTTTATTACCAACCATGTATTTAAAGGATTTAAATTATCAACAGCAATTAAAATTAGGTAAAATTATAGTTCATTATGTTCATGGTTTTAGAGCAAAACGTAATAGGGATGGTTATGTAGCTTTTTTACAACAAAATAAAAGTTACCGTGGTGTTCGACACACTTATTTTTTATCTGTACGTGGTCAAAGAACACGTGTTAATGCAAAAACACAAAGAAATAAAAAAAATAAAAAAAAAAATAAAACAGGTAAAAAACTAGAAAAAGTTAAAAAGATTAATAAATAATGTTTAATAATTTATTTTTTTTACAATCTTCTAATAAATTTTTAGATTATTTACAATGATTTTTAATTTTTAGTTATCGTCGTTTAATTTTTAAACTTTTTCTTATTTATGGTTTTTTTTCTTTTTCTATGTTATATATTAAACGTATATATTTTTTTAAAATTTGTTTTCAAATTTATTATTTTTTATATTTTTTTAAAATTTTATTATTAAATAATAAAATTTTATTTCCAGCTACTTTTAATATTTTGAAAATAAATTTTAAAAGGGGCATTTATTCTATTCAAAAAAATAAAAAAAATATAAAAAAAATAAAAAGAAACAAAAAATTAATAAAAAAATATAAAAAAATAGGTGTTTATTTGCGTATTTTTTTAAAAAATAAAAAAGTTTTAAAACAGTTTATTCGCTCTTGTTATTTAATTTTGCGTTTTCAACGAAAAAATTTATTTTTAACTTTATTAAATAATGAAGGTTATGTTTTATGTAAAACTAATCTTGGTAGTTGTGGTTTTAAAAAAAAAGTTAAATTTACGGGTTTTGCTATAAAACGTACAAGTAGACGTTTTAGCAAAAAAATATTAGGTTTATTTATTAAAACTTTAAATGTCGTTTATAAAGATTCTATATATAAATATAATAAAATAGAATCTTTACATTCTGTTTTTTCAGAAATTAATATAAATTTAAAAGAAATACAAAAATTAAATGATAATATTTTAAATAAAAATTTGCAAGTTAAAAAAACAAAAAAAGTAAAATATCAATATAAATTTTTTTTAAAAAAAAAAAAAAATTAAAAAAAATTTAAAAAGAATACAATTTTTAAATAATTTACTTTCTTATCGTGCATATCCATATTTAAGTAATGAAATACGACAAGAATTTACTATAAAATTACGTTTTTAAAAGTAATATAAAATTTTGAGGTTGTCGATTTATAATGTATGGTTTATCTAGAAGGTTCCGTAGTTTTAAGGGCTTGGAAGTTAAATTGCCTGTGCCACATTCAAATGGTTTACGTTTGAAAAAAAAACGAAGAGTTTAATAAATTAAAATATATATAATATAAAGGGGTATAGTGTAAATGGTTAACGCGTCTGTTTTGGGGATAGAAGACTGTGGGTTCAAGTCCCACTGCCCAGAGTAAGGGAATAATTTAATTGGTTAGAATGCTAAATTGTGGCTTTAGTTGTATGGGTTCAAGTCCCATTTCTCACCTTGAATTTTTAAAAAAATCTATAGTTTAATGGTAAAACGTACCGCTCATGACGGTCATGATGTAAGTTCAATTCTTACTAGATGCATAAAATTAAAAATTAAAAATTTAAAAAAAATAGGGTTATTTGTTGAATCTGCGAGGATAAGATACCCCACCCCAGAAAAGAAAGAAGAGTATTAATGGGAAGGTAAAGGGTAAAGTAAGTAAAGTAAGTAAAGGTTTAAGGTAATGGTAAGATAAGATAAGAAAGTAAAAGGTAAAGATATTTAAAAAAAAATAGGGTTATTTATTGAATCTGCGAGGATAAGATACCCCACCCCAGAAAAGAAAGAAGAGTATTAATGGGAAGGTAAAGTAAGTAAAGTAAGTAAAGTAAATGGGAAGGTAAAGTAAGTAAAGTAAGTAAAGTAAGTAAAGGTTTAAGGTAATGGTAAGTAAAGTAAGTAAAGGTTTAAAGATATAATAATATTTATCTTATAATTATAAGTTTTTTAAAAATAAGAAATAAAATTATTTATATTATTGTAATTATTTTAATACGGGGGGTAAAGGCATTTTATTTATTTTATTTTTAAAAATAAAATAAATAAAATACATTTACCCCCCTCTTTTCTTTTTTTATTTAAAAAAAGTAATAAAAGAAAAAAAATAATATAAAATAACAATCTTGAATGTATAAAATTTCATCATCTATAGAATATAATTATAATTATTTAATACCGTTTAATTTAAAGAAAAACGTATTACGAGTTCATGCTAATTTTATAGCGATAAATGAATTGCATTATTATAGAGCAAATAAAAAAACAAAAGCAAAATATTATTATTTTGGAATTAATAATT
The DNA here is from genome assembly GCA_947034895.1 of Rhytidiadelphus loreus. Taxonomy (NCBI): domain Eukaryota; kingdom Viridiplantae; phylum Streptophyta; class Bryopsida; order Hypnales; family Hylocomiaceae; genus Rhytidiadelphus; species Rhytidiadelphus loreus. The sequence goes on along the minus strand of CAMQQG010000180.1, from coordinate 15,783 downwards.
TAAAAAAAGATCAAACAATATTAAAAAGAAAATTTTCGAAAAAAAAATTAGGAGTTTTTTTTATTTCGAATTTTAATATGATAGAAGGTAAATGGTTATTACCAAAATATTATTTAAAATATTATAAAAGATATCTTTTAATAAAGAAAAAAAAAAACAATTTAATTAAATTACATTATAGTATAAATCAAGATTATGTAAATAATAATTATAATAAATATAAAATACCAAATAAAATAAATAAAAGAAATATATTATTATTTTATATAAAATACTATGTAAATAATAATAAAATAAAAAATATGGGCTTAAACAAGCTCGATGATATGTTATTAAAATATCATAAAAAATATAAATATACAAAATTTAAAAAAAATAGAAGAAAATGAAGAAAAAGAAAGGAAAGAAGAGAAAGAAGAGATAAAAAAACGAAAAAAAAAAGAAAAAAAATATTAAAATTAAAAGGTAATATAAAAAAAAGAAAAAAAATAAATAGATATAAAGGAAGTTTAAAAAAAAAACAAAAAAACAAGAAAAAAAAACAAATATATTTAAATATATTAAAAACTAAATGAAAAACAAGTATAAATATAAAGCCAAAAAGTAAAAAAAGAAAATATAAATATGGAAATAAGAAAATATGAAAATATGAAAAAAAAAAAACAGATATAGAAAGAAAAAAAATACCAACATCAATATGAGAATTAAAAAAAGAACAAAGAGAAATGGGGCCTTTAAAAAAAAAAAAAGAAAAAAAATATATAAGAAAAAAAAATAAAAAAAGTAAAAAAAAAGAACAAAAAGAAATAGGGCCTTTAAAAAGAAAAAAAGAAAAAAAACATATAAGAAAAAAAAATAAAAAAAGTTTAAAAAAAGTAAAAGCAAGTTTTAGTCCAAGAATATTAGCAATAAAAAATATTTTAAATTTAATGCAAATAATAAAATTAGTAAAAGGTTTACAAAAATGTTTAACAAAAACAATGTGTTTATTATTTTATAAATTTTATATAAATTTTAGATATATAAAAATAATAGGGTTAATAAAATATAAAAATAAAGTAAATAAAGCAAATAAAGATATTTATATAAATATCTGAAAAAAAAAAAAAATAAAAAAAGTAAAAAATATAAAAAAATTAAAATTATGATTTTTATTATATAAAAATCATAATTTTAATTTTTGATTAAAAAATATTTATAAAAAAAACAAAAAAACAAAACCAATAAATTATCCGATATTAGATATATTAAAATGAAAAAAAAAAATAAAAAAAAAATATAGATATTCCTATAATTTACAAAACTCATTTTTATTTTTAAATAAAAATAGAGAAAAAAATAAAAAAAATCTTTATTATAAAGGCGCACCTTATAATATAATAAGATATAGTAATAGTAAAAAAAGAAAAAAATTTAAATTTTTAACTAAAATAAAAAAAAGAAGAATAAGACGTTGAATAAGAAAAAAATATAAAAATTGAAAAAAAAAAAAAAAAATAAAAATATTAAGATTAAAATATAAAGATAATCATGCAATAAAATTATTTTTAAAAAAAAAAAAAAAAGAAAAAAAAAAAGATTTAAAAAAAAATTGAAAAAGTAATGGAAAAAATATTTTTAAAAAAAAATGAAAAAGAAAAGTAAAAAAAAAATGACAAAGAAGATGAAAAAATTTTAAAAAAAAATGAAAATGAAAAAGAAAAAAAAAAAGATGAAAATGATGATGAAAAAAAAAAAATAAAAGAAAAAAAAAAAATATACAAAATAAAATAAAAAGAGAAAATAAAAAAAAAATAAAAGTAAAAAGAGAAAAAAAAATAAAAAAAATAATAAAAAAAAAAAAAAAAAAAGGAAAAAAATTTAAAATAAATAAAAAAATAAAAGTAAAAAAAAAATATATACTAATAAGTGGCAGAGACGTGGAAACCAATGGACAATGAATATATAGAAAAAAAAAGTATGAAAAAATGAAAATAAAAGTAAAAAAGAAAAAAGAAAAAAAAAAAAAAGAAAAAAAGAAAAAAAGACCAAAAAAAGAATTTAGAATAAAGAAATTTAGAATAAAAAAAACGAATTTACAAGCACAAAAAAGTAAAAAAAAAAAAGTAAAAAAAAAATGAATTAATAAAATTTTTTGAAAAGATGAAATTATGATAATACCTTTACGAAAAATACGTAATAAAAAAATAGTTCGTAAATATAACTGAAAGCAAGAAAAAAAAATATTAAAAAAAAAAAGAAAAATAAAAATAAAAGAAAAAGATTTTTTGCAATATTTTGCAGGAAAAATAACTAAGGATCAAAGGAAATGATGAAGAAACCAAAGTATTCAACTTAGAAATCAAAAAATAGAATGATGAGGCAGTAAAGAACAAAGAGAAGAAGAAGCGCTTGATCTTTTTTTTAAACACCAAGCAAAAATAATAAAAAGAAATGCTTTAAAAAGAGCAAATGGAACGATGGAGGCAGAGTCTTTAATAGAAAATAAAGAAAAAGCAATAAAATATAAAAAATTAGAAATAGAAAACAAAAAAAAAATGTTAAATATGTTAAGAAATTTAAATTTTTAATAAAAAAAGGGATTAATAATAGATTGTGCGGGGTATAAAGGAAAGAAAAAAAAAGAAGAACGAAAAAGGGATTAGTAATAGATTATGCGGGGTATAAAGGAAAGAAAAAAAAAAATACTCTTCGTCTAGTTTGGTCTAGGACGTTACCTTTTCAATGTAAAAACACGGGTTCAAATCCCGTAGAGTCAAAAAAAAAGAAAGAAGTGAAAAAGATTAATAAAAATAAAAAAAATATTAATATATTAACATAAGAGTTTGATCCTAGCTTTGAGTGAATGCTATTAATATACATAACACATGCAAGTTAAAATTAAAGCAATAGCGCATAGGTGAGTAATATTTAAGAATTTTACCTACTAATAAAAAATAAAACTTATTTAATGTTTTGTAGAAATATACATAAGGATGATGGTAAAGGAAATTAAAACCTCTGTATATATATAAATATAAATTGTTAGTAGTCGTGCTTATTAAATTTTAAGTAGTTGGTAGTAAAAAGACTACCAAGCTAAAAATGTTTAGTTGGTTTTAGCGAATGCACAGCCACACTGGGATTGAAAAAAAGCCCAATTCTTAAGAGAAACTGCAGTGAGGAGTATTGGACAATGAACAAAAAGTTTGATCCAGTAATATTAGATAAATGATGACAGCGTCGGTTGTAAAGTTGTAAAATTTGCAAACATAATGAGATAAGCAAATTATTAACCCCGACTAACTTCGTGCCAGCAGTCGCGGTAATACGGAGGGGGTAAGTGTTACTCATCAAAACTGGGCGTAAAGGGCAGGTAAGGCGGTTTATTTTGTGAAAATAAAAGTCTAAAGGAAGCACCTTTATATAATTATTTTGCAAACGAATAAGCTTTGAGTATAATAGAAGTGTGTTGCACTTTCAGTGGAGAGGTAAAATATGTAAATATTGTAGAGACAATCAATAAGTGAAAACGACTAGCTATATTATAACTGACGCTGAAGGGCAAAAGCATGGGTATCAAACAGGATTAGATACCCTGGTAGTCCATGCTGTGACTTTATGAGTATTAAGTATTAAAAGAAACATTTGGTATTTAAGCTAACGCGGAAATACTCCGCCTGGGGACTACGACCGCAAGGTTGAAACTCAAAGGAATTGACAGAGGTTAACTCGAGCAGTGGTACATGTGGTTTAATGCGATATAAAACGTCAAATCTTACCAGTAATTGCATTTAAAATATTTAAAAAGAAGTTTTTAAAAAAATTTATATAAAAAAAACGAATTTCGTAATTTTTTTGTAAAAATGATTTAAAACAGGTACTGCATGGCTGTCGTCAGTTCGTGCTTTGAGGTGTTTGGTTAATTCCCTAAACGGACACAATTCTTATATTTTATTATGATTATATAAAAGTATATAAGTAATTAAAATAAATTGCTACCAAAGTAGAGCTATGAAATAGAGAACTAAGTCAAGTCAATATGGTCTTTATGAACTGGGCTACACACATGTGACAATAGTTATACCAATAAGACGCAAATATGTGAATATAAGCTAATCTTTAAAATTAATTGTAGTTCGGATTGTTCTCTGTAACTTGAGAATATAAAGTCGGAATTGCTAGTAATCGTAAATCAGGAAGTTACGGTGAATTGTGTATAAACCTGGTACACACTGCCCGTCACGCCAAGGAAGTTAGGCTGAACTGAAGTAAGGCTATTTAATGCTACCCAATAATTTATATGAAAGACTTCATTTAAAATTTTTAGTAAAAGGAAGTACCTTATAATTTTTAGTTTAATAACTAGGGCGAAGTCGTAACAAGGTAACTGTAGGGGAACCTGTAGTTGGATAAATTTTACTTAAAGATTAATAAGTGTGTTCGTACCTATGGTGTTGTTTAGAAAAAGAAAAAAATATGCTATTTAAAAAAGGACATATATTTCATCTTGTTGACCCTTCGCCCTGATCATTATCAGCCGTATTTATAATTTTAAATATTTTATTAAGCATGTTATTATACATGAATAAATATCAGATTTTAGAAATAAGCGCGATAATGTGCGGGGCATTATTTTTCACTGTAATAATGTGGTGATTAATTAACATCGTGCGTGAAAGTTCTTTTAATTTAGTTAGTGAAGGTTTAAGGTTTATTTATTCTTATTTAAAAAAAAATAAAGTTAATCTAATATATTGAGTGTTATTAACGTTAATAGCTACTGTTGTGGAGACTACAGCAGATTGCGGTGGATTTGACAATTTGTTAGGAGATTTCCATTATAAAATAATGGAAATAGCCACAGTAGATGTGGAAAGCAATCAAAAGGGCTGAGAGTTTACTCCAGTCGAATTTATTATCATACATGATAATGTGTGAAATAATAAATTTGGTAATATAAGAATGCTGGGGTATATTAAAGATTTCACATTTATCGGTGATGTTGAAATTAAAGAGGTATATCATGGCAATAATGAAATTCCGCATAATGCGGAATTTCGATTGGGCCATTTAATCATAGACGGTATAACGTATAATTTCAAGTTATACGTATTTTTGGGACCAGATCAGCATAAAGAATTGCTGATCAGAAATCAGATACCTATCTTAAAGGCGTGAGAAAGGGGCGATTTAAATTTAACAATTTATACTCCCGGTATCATGGAATGTTATGAGTCTGATTTTTTAGATATTGAAGCTGGGTTAAAATTGTATTTTGATTTAAAAAAAGCCCGAGGTCCCCGAGCGCTAGATCACGGTATTTTAATAGTATGTGATCGTACAGGCAGCGCTGTTTATTCGATAAAACCTACATCAACTGAATGGATTAACAAGTTTGTTAAAATCAGAAAAAACGTATTACAAAAAAATACGGAATTAAATTTAAAAATGGGTTTTGCTAAAGTTAGAGAGCGCGCGTTAGAACGCCTTGAGTTAAAACGTTCGATGGGCGTAATTGATAAAGAATTAATTGATTTAATGAACATAAAAAAATGAAAAAATTTTGGTAAAAGAAAAAAATTTTAATAAAAGAAAAAAAATTTATGTACATAAAATTAGGTTTGGAGCGTTAACGGTTAAATTTTTATATTAAAAAAATTAGATAGCTCAGTAGGTTAGAGCGTTGGTCTGAAAAACCAAAGGTCGATGGTTCGATTCCATCTCTAAGCAAGAGGAGGGGTGGAGTAAATGGTAACTCATTGGGCTCATGACCCAAAGTTGGAGGTTCGAATCCTTCCCCCTCCTTATATTTTTATAGGATCACTTGGTGGAATGGTAGACACGGTAGACTTAAAATCTACTCTAGGTTTTCTAGGTATTGGTTCGAGTCCAATAGTGAGCAAGAGGAGGGGTGGAGTAAATGGTAACTCATTGGGCTCATGACCCAAAGTTGGAGGTTCGAATCCTTCCCCCTCCTGTAAAAAAACTAAAAAAATAATATGGATAATAAGGATCACTTGGTGGAATGGTAGACACGGTAGACTCAAAATCTATTCTAAAAATTTTAGGTATTGGTTCAAGTCCAATAGTGAGCAAATAACATACTAGAAGTAGCTTAATGGTAGAGCATTAGTTTGTCGAACTAAAAGATGTGGGTTCAATTCCCATCTTCTGGGGTTAGGAAAAAAGTAATACTTTAACCTAAATAATTATTCGCTGCATATAGTTCTTGATTTTATATAAGCTATAGTAACGTGTTAAAGAAGAAATATGAGTATAGAATATAAATATATTAAAATATATAAATTTTGAAAACTATTTATATAAATTTTATTTTTTTTAATTTTAATTTTAATGTTAAATAATGGTTATTTCAGTATTTAGGTACTGCATCCTTAGCTTAATTGGATAAAGCGATTACCTTCTAAGTAATAGAGTATAGGTTCGATTCCTATAGGGTGCAAAAACAAATTTGTAAAAAAAGCATTTAATGAATACCTTGAGAATAAAAAAAAGACGAGAGAAAATGAAATATTATTATTAAATGTCAAAAAAAAGTGTAAAAATAGAACGGTGTATTTGAAAAGTTGTTGTGTTTAAAGCAACTTCAAGAGTAGGGTACATAACTCTAAAAAACAAGAGAAATAATGTTCTTGAAGGAAACTATAATCGAAAATTTGGCGAATTGAAACATCTGAGTAGCGAAAAAAAGAAATTAAAAAAGATTTTGTAAGTAGTGGTGAATGAAAATGAAAAAGATATTTATAATTAAATTTTTAAAAAACATAAGGTGGAATTCCGTTTTGTAAAATAAGGTAAAAATCCTGTATTTAAATTTAGTTATAAAAAATAAAAGATAGTAAAATAATACCTGTGAAATTTTGTTTGAAAACGGGAGAACCATCTTCTAATTCTAAAAATTTTTATTCTTCGATAGTGAAAAATAGTACCGTGAGGGAAAGGTGAAAAGAGCGCAAGTAAATGAAATAGAATTTGAAATTGAATGTGTGTGGAGCAGTCAGATTTAGAAAAGTAAAAAATGATGTACCTTTTGTATAATGGGTCAGTGAGTTAATTTTTTAAACAAGTTTAATTGAAAAAAGGTAGGCGAAGCGAAAGCATGTTAAAAAAAAGCATAGAGTTAAAAAAATTAAACCCGAAACTAAGTGATCTAATTATGAGCAGACTGATTGAAGCTGATAAAGTTTTTTTGAGGGTCGAACTTGTGTATGTAGCAATATACTAAGATGACTTGTGATTAGGGGTGAAAGGCCAATCAAACTTAGAGATAGCTGGTTTTCTGCGAAATTTATTGAGGTAAAGTGTAATTATAAACTTATTAAAGGTAAAGCTCTGAATAGGTGCGGGGGGTTTAATCGACCTTACCAAATCTAAACAAACTGTGAATATTAATAATAAAATAAAATTACAATCAGAATAAAAGTGTTAAGATTGTTATTCAAAAGGGAAACAGCCCAGATTATTAATTAAAGTCTTAAAGTATATTTAAGTAGAAAAGAATTAAATGCAAATTATATCAGGAGGTTGGCTTAGAAGCAGCAGTCCTTTAAAGAAAGCGTAACAGCTCACTGAAAAAATAGTTTTTAAATATAACAAATTTGTATTAAAATCGATAAATGTAGGGAGTTTTAAAATAAGCACTAAAATTATAAATATATAAATAAAATAGTAAAAAGAAATATATGGTAGCAGAATATTCTGTAAATTTTAATAAAAGAATAATTGAAAAATTATTTAAAAAAATCAGAAGTAAGAATACTGACATGAGTAACATAAAATAATGTATAAAAAATCATTATCACCAAAAATTTAAAGTTTTCAAATATTAGATAAACTAATTTGAGTTAGCCGGTCCCTAAAAAAAATGGAATAACAATAAAATAAATAATTTTTATTGCTAAGTAGTAGGCAACTGCTTTTGATGGGAAAACTATTAATATTTAGTTTGCCAAATGAAGTGACAAATTTTGAAATATTTTAGATATACTTAATAGATTGTATATAAAATATAAAGAATTTCAAGAAAGAGCTGCAATTAAAATGACCGTACTAAAACCGACACAGGTAAATAGGTAGAGAATACTAAGGTGTATGAGATAACAATATTGAAGGAACTCGGCAAATTAACTCTGTAACTTCGGGAGAAAGAGTGCTTAAGTAAGTAGTTTATTTAAGTGGCACGAAACAGGGGGTAGCGACTGTTTAACAAAAACACAGGACTCTGCAAAGTGTAATTACTAAGTATAGGGTCTGACACCTGCCCGGTGCTGTAAGACAAAAAAGAGAAATGAAAGTTTTGAATATAAATCCCAGTAAACGGCGGCTGTAACCCTGACGGTCCTAAGGTAGCGAAATTCCTTGTCGGGTAAGTTCCGACCTGCATGAATGGTGTAACGACTTCCTCACTGTCTCAAACATTATTTTAATGAAATTGAAATTTCTGTGAAGATGCAGAATATTAACGGCTAGACGGAAAGACCCTGTGCACCTTTACTATAATCATTAATTGTATAAAGGGGATATGAATGTAGAATAGATGGGAGTCGAATCGCCTTAACTATTTTTTATTAAGCGTTAAAAAATAAGATGTAAATAAAGTATATTTTTATATATTTTATTTGCGATTTATTTTTTCGCTTAATTATAAAAAATTTATAATTAAGCACCGCTTTTTATAAAAATAATTAGGGATTTTAATAAACCTATTTTAAATGTTTATTAAAAATGTAAGCATAAATAGGGTTGTTTGAAAACTTAAAAAGCTTAGGAAAGATCAAACAAATTTTATTAAGTTTTCCTTGGCGCAAGTCAATCGAAAAGACGGTCATGAAATACCATTTAATTATCATTTTTTATACTAATAATTAAAAATTATTAAAATTAGACAGTTTATGATTGGTAGTTTGACTGGGGCGGTCGCCTCCTAAAAAGTAACGGAGGCGTGCAAAGGTGTTTTATAATTAATTAACAAGTTATTATAAAGTATAATGGCTTAAATACGCTTAACTGAAAGAATAACAAATCAAACAGAGACGAAAGTCGGTCATAGAGATCCGGTAATTCTGAATGGAAAGGTTATCGCTTAACGGATAAAAGGTACGCCAGGGATAACAGGCTAATTACCCTTTAGAGTTCTTATCGACGGGGTTGTTTGGCACCTCGATGTCGACTTATCATATCCTGAAGCTGAAATAGGTTTCAAGGGTTGGGCTGTTCGCCCATTAAAATGGTACATGAGTTGGGTTCAGAACGTCGCGAGACAGTTCGGTTCCTATCTACCGTTAAAGTAGAAAATTAAGTAAAGTTTAACTTATTACGAGAGGATCAGTTAATAAGTGCCTATGGTGTATTGATTGTTACACTAAGTAGCAGTGTCAAGTAGCCACGTACTATGTTGTAACCGCTGAAAACATAAATGTGGGAAAATAATTACAAAAAAATTTCTTAAAAAATTGTAAAAGATTATTACAATCGATATTTAGACTCGTGTACCGGTGTGATTATAGCAAAATATTTGCTAAAAAAGTTCTACTCGTGCAGTGAAAATAATTTTAGAAGTAATAATAAGTATGTCATCTTATAACGAATGTCATCTTATGATGAGTATAGCCAAGTGGTAAGGCAGTGGTTTTTGGTACCATGATCATAGGTTCGAATCCTATTACTCCAACATAAGATGGCTGAGTGGTTTAAAGCGTTGACCTTGAAAGTCAATCATCTACGAGATGTCGTGGGTTCGAATCCCACTCTTACCGCTTATGAAAAAAAAAGAAAAAAAAAAAGAAAAAAAAAAAGAAAAAAAAAAGAAAAAAAAAAAGAAAAAAAAAATGAAAAAAAAAAGGTTCTTTATTATATAAATTTATGCGTAAATATGAAGTTGATTTTTGAGGTTATTTAACATCATGTTCAACTGGTAAACGTTTTTTTAAAAAAATGTTTAAGATCTTAACTTTTAAACATAGATATTCTTTAAAATTCATACGATATTTATATCGAAAACCTTACTTAAAATTTAATTATCCAAGACGTATGGCTTTGAAAAAAATACGTAAAATTTATAAAAGATCTTATATAGTTCGTTTGCATCATTTATTAAAATTTCGTGTTTATTATGGAGATATGACCATTGTAAAATTTCGTAGGTATTTAAAAAAAATAAATGTTAGACGTTTAGATTTTGAAAGCAAAATCTGCTTTTTATTGGAAAGTAGATTAGATATATTATTATTTCGTTTAAATTTTGTAAAAAATCCTAGAGAAGCACGCCAATATATAAAATGTAAAAAAATAATAATAAATAATAAAATTGTTACTACATTAAATTGTCAATTATATACGCATGATTTAATAACTTTTATGCCTGATGTTTCAATTATATGACATAATACTATGCTTGGAAAATTATTAAATAAAAAAGTATTATTTAATTTTCCGAAATATTTAGAAATGTCTTATTTGTTGATGAAATGTATATTTATAGCTTATCCTATACGTAAACATATACCAACAACTTGAAAATTTAATTTATCGTTTTTAAAAAATTTAATATAATTGTAACAATTATATTAAATTTTTTATATTATGATATAAATGCAAAAACAAATTTCTAAAGGGTTGGTTATATCCCTTGTATTAAACACCGTAGAGGATTTTTTTTAAAAAGTAAATATTAAGATTAAAATAAAATAAAAAATAAATAAAAAATGAAAAATTTTTTTTGTATAGAAAAAGTACATTGTAATATTGGTACAATTGGACGTGTAGATCACGGAAAAACTACATTAACAGCAGCTGTTACAAAAACTCTAAGAATGGGTTTAGTACAATATGTACCTTATGATCAAATAGATAAAATCACAGAAAGGAAATAAAATGCTTAGTTTGTTGAATTTTTTAATAAATATTTATACGAGCATAGATTATTTTCTAGTTTTAGTTTTCGAAGTAAAAAATTATATGCTTCTTTTAGAAAAAACCACACATTTAAAGCATTCATCCATATTGGATGAATATATTAAAAGCGGTTACGTTATTAAAAATAAAAAAAAAGATATAGAGGTTTTAAATATAATTAAAAATTTAAATAATCAAATTGCTTATTTATATAAATTTATAAATTTATATACGGAAAGCATAATAATTTTTCAACAAAAATTGTTATATGATTTAAGTAAAATTATTAGAACTTTGTTGTGAAATTATCCGGTTTTCCGTAATATATTACCGTTAACTATATATGATATGAATTTTCATGATATTGAATTATATAATTCCAGTGTTACTGCAACAATTAAACATGAACTAATGCTTGAATTTTTAAATTTTCAAGCATTGGATAGGTTTCAAACAAAATATTTTGCACATTTAAAAAAAAACCCTTATAAAGGGTTTTCAGAATTGTTATATTTATATCAACTGGATACAAATTTTAATATTTACACATTAGGTTTAAATTATGAAATAGAAATTTTTGGAAATAAAAACTATTTTTTAAAAAATAGTTTAAATATCAACGATCAGTTAAAAACTGAAAATAATTTAAATCTTAAAGAAAAAAACAATTTAAATTTAATATTATTTAATAATTATGATAACAAGGGTAAATACGTAAGCATTTGGTTAGAAAAATACCGCACATCGGCAAAATTTTATCAAATTAACTGATTTAGAGCATTTGAACAGAAATGATTTAAAAATTTTTTTTTAAATAAAAAAAAAATACAGTTTAATAAACAATCCACCTTATTTGGGGGTTATTCGCATTGATGATCATGACATGCCGATGCCTGATTTATTCATGAAAAAAAAGTTAAAGGCTATAGATATAGCTTTTTAGGTCACCGCTTAGTAATAAAAAAAGGTGAAGTGTGACATCCTAGGGAAATACGTAAAATATTTGGTCGCGTATTTTTTAAATTTTATTATCCATGAATAATAAAATGAGATTTTATAAGCTCAAAATCTAAACTATATTTTTGAGGCCGAGTACCAAATTGACGTTACACTACAGTGACTAGGGGTCATTACTTTTTTAAGAAGGAGCACTGGGACACTTATTTTGCGAAACCTTTAAAGCCTAAAAAATTAGCGTTTCGTTATATTATGCACGGTCGTTTTGGTTGAAAAATGGAGGAAACAGTTTTTAAAACTTTTTTAAGAACACATGATGTTTTTATTAGAAGAGAGGTTTTAACGCAAGATAAAGCAAAAACTTTGATTAAAAAGCAAAGGGAAATTATTATAAATAATAATATTGCTTATATATTAAAACATAAAGTAGATTTAAGATATTACACTAACAAACATCATATATGAACGGAGGGTGATAGAGTAAAAAAATTTTGTAAACGTATTAGCCAGCCACAGGAGGACTGAGATGCGTGGGTTAATAGCAATTATGCTATTTTAGCGCGTTATTTTAACAACCACGGTTACGGTGTGGAACACGTAGGTCTTCACTATATGATGCAAGAGTTTGGTTATGGTAACTTAAATTACGAAGGGATAAAAGCTCAAGTTAAAAAAAATCAAACGCTATTAATAAGAAAAAAAATAAATTTAACTAAAATATTTAGAAAATATAAATATGATGATAAATTAGAATTTATTTTTTTAAAATGAAATAGCCCTAAAATTAAAAAATTACAGATGAAAAATATACCTAGATATTTAATATATTATAAAAATTATAGCCAATTGGAGGTGAAAGCACGCGATCTGCAAAAATTGATGATTAAAAGAAAATTGAGAATAAAAGAAACTTATCGTTATATTGTATTACCATATGAAAATATGTGAAGAAAAAGTAAGTCAGCAGAAATACGTATGGATAAATTAATGCAAGGGTATTGAATAAAATTAAATATGTTTGATTTTTTGTTTAATAAAAGTAAAACAATAACAAAAAATTATATTAGAACTAATAACTTAAATTGAGAAACTTATTATACAACTATAGTAAATATTGAGGATAATATTAATTTAAATTTTATAAAAAAAAATTATTATGGTAAACATTATAACGTTAGTAATAGAAGCGGTTTTTTTTTTAAAAAAAAGATATTGTTTCTAATATTAAAATACCTAAAACTATAAATTTTCTACAGAAAAAAATTTATGTTGAAAATTTATCGAATGTTTATAAAACAACAGAAGACTATTATATAAATTATATTCGATATAATTTATATAGATTAAAATTTGTTGTAAGTATAAGGGATACTTCATCCATATGATGAAATAATATAAAAAGTTTTAGTATAAGAGTTTTAAAATATTATAAAGAACAAGCCTATAAATTTTTTAAAAGTATTATTAAGGATAGATTTGGAGTATAAAATGCGTATAAAAAAAAGAATAGATTATGTCATTTATTATAAAAAAGAAATAATAATGGCTTTATGTTTTTTTTTTATAGTGTAATAAGTGCATTTTTAGTAACAATAATTAAAAGTGCTTTACCAAAAAATTTAATCTATGGTGTAAAACAAAAAAATAATATTAATAATTTTGTAAAAAATATAAAAAAAATAAATAACATTTTAGAAAATAAAAAATGATTTGATGTTGAAAGTTTTAAAATTTTATACAAATGAAATATATCAGAAAATAAAAAATGACAAACAGCTCTAGAATTAAATAAATATGATGAAAATGTAAAAAAAGTAAGTTTGGAAAATTATGAAATATTATATAAAAAATTAAAATTTGAAAAAATTTTAAACACAATGTGAGAAACTAATACTAAATTAATAACAGATGTTGAGACAACCTGAGATGATTATAAAACCTTCATGCTGGTGCTACCGGTACAAATCTTTAAATGATATAAAGATGCAAAATTTAATCATAATAGAAAAATTGTTTGAAATGATAGTTATGTTGAAAAAGATATTAATCAAGTAGAATATTATACAGAAGTACCTCAATATTTTAGAATTATTTCGTTTATTTTTAGATTTTTTCTAAGTGTACTAAAATTATGAAATATTAGTCTTTTAATAAAAAAATGAAGGTTATTAGTAGAATTTGATAAAGATTATAGTACTGATTATAACGAATTAGCAAAAAGCGTAGATAATGAATGATCAATGGAGTGATATAAAGAGCGTCTTGATTTTAGTACAACTTGATTATATAAAGATTTAGTAGAAATAGAAAAAAAAATAAATAATATAAAAAATATAGATATTATAAAAAAAAAAGAAAAAGAAGTATTAGCGGATCGCGCAAGAGAATGACCAAATAACAAAGAAACATTAAAATATAATAAATTAAGAAAAAGTATGACAAAAGATGCTGACGGTGTAATAAAAGATATTTTAAAAAATAGTTTTGAAAATGAAAAATTAGATTTAATTTATGAATTTCAAAATAGATTAAAATGAAGAAAAACGCAACGCGAAGCAAAACAAAATGTTGATAAAAATGCATTAACAATAAAAGAAAAAGCGTATTTTAGGGCGGAAGCAACAGTAACGGAAGCTGCATGAATTGAGCAAACATTACGCTGAGAATATCGTATTTTAATTCTAAAAAAAAAGCAAGAATTAATAAAAAACGAAACAATTTTATTAAATAAAAAACTTAATCAACGTTCTTTAAGCAAATTAGAAACTGCAAATTATAACGAACGTGAAAAAATTTGAAGAACAGAATATGAAGCGAAGATTCGAAATGATAATTATTTAAATAAAATAATTGATAAAGAATTAGATTGAAGAGAAAAAAATTTATATGAAGAGATTCCAGAATATAATAAAGATTTGGAAGAACAATTATTATCTTTAGAGCAAAAAAATAAAAAAGAATTAAATACGGTATCAGAATATGAGCGAAATAGTAAAATAATATATGGAAATGCAGGAAAAACATTTATATTAACTCGTACTTTTACAACTATGGGTAATCGTTTAAATTATATAATTTCTTTATTAGTATCAATATTCACTATATGAAGTGAACATTTAAATAGAATAAAACACAATGATTATAGTTTATGAGGTTCAATGTTAGTAATAAAAACAGATATATCAAAATATATTTTTAAAAGTTATTGAGAGTATATTTTAGTTTGAAAAGATTATAAAACATTTAAAAATTTAGGGGATCGTTTTATTACCAGATTAAAATATGCAATATTAATATTAACACCAGTAATGATATATACAAGTATATTATATATAATATTAATATTATATAGTATAATAAAATATCCAATAAATGGAAAAAAAAAAGATTAAAAATTTTTGAATGTTTAAAAAATTTTTAATCTTTTTTTCAAAAAGTGTGGAAATAATTAATATTTTAAGTATATTATTTATAAATAAAAAAACAGGTGAAAGTTTATTATATAATGTTTATAAAATAATATATAAAATATTAGGTATGATGCAGAGAAATATTTTTTTTATAAAAGGAGCATTTATATTAGGTTATAGGGAAAAAAAGATAAAAGGGGGTTTGAAAAATATATTAAAATTATTTACATTAAAATATAAAGCATATTTAGAATTACGTAAAAAAAAAGAAAATTGAAAAAAAAAATTTAATAAAAAAAAAAATTTAATAAAAGATGTAAAATGAAAAGAGCAAATTTTTTGTTATAATGGCAATATTAAAGTTACGATCAAAAGGTAGAAATTTTATTTTAAAATATATATATAAAATATATTTGTATATTAAAACAAAAATTGTGTTAAAAAACAGGTCAATAGAAGATATGAGTCCAGGCGTATATAAATTATATCACGATCTTGTTGAGCAGTTTGTTTATATTCG
>CAMQQG010000179.1:0-27169 GCA_947034895.1 Rhytidiadelphus loreus | reverse complement strand
CTGTCGTCGGCGTTCCTGAAGACCTTCACGATGAGCTGGCCGGCGTTCTGGGAGGCGGTCAGCTCGCCGCGGGTCGTCGCGTCCTACCGGCTGACCTTCGGCGCGTCGTTCGCGGCCGCGCTCGTCAATGCCTTCTTCGGCCTGCTCGTCGCCTGGGTGCTGGTGCGCTACGACTTTCCGGCCCGGCGGATCGTCGATGCGCTCGTCGACTTGCCGTTCGCGCTGCCGACGGCGGTCGCCGGCATCGCGCTGACCTCGCTCTACGCCGCCAACGGCTGGATCGGGCAGTACCTGGCGCTGGTCGGCATCAAGGTCGCCTACACGCCGCTGGGCGTCTTCGTCGCGCTGACCTTCATCGGCCTGCCCTTCGTCGTGCGCACGGTGCAGCCGGTGCTCGAAGATTTGCAGAAGGAGCTGGAAGAGGCCGCGGCCACGCTCGGCGCGTCGCGGGCACAGACCTTCGGCCGCGTCATCCTGCCGGTGCTGATGCCGGCACTGCTGACCGGCTTCGCGCTCGCCTTCGCGCGGGCCCTCGGCGAGTACGGCTCGGTGATCTTCATCGCCGGCAACATGCCGATGGTCTCGGAGATCACGCCGCTGCTCATCATCACCAAGCTGGAGCAGTACGACTACGCCGGCGCCACCGCGATCGCGGTCGTGATGCTGGTCGCCGCTTTCACGATGCTGCTGGCGATCAACCTGTTGCAGGCCTGGACGCGCAAGCGGCAGGGGAAGTGACGTGATGGAGCAACCGGGGTCGCCATTCTCTCGGCGGGCCGAGCGCCGGGCCGCTCCCCCACCGGCCCGCATCCCCGCGGGGGATCGACCGACCTACCCGTCGGTCGAGGGGCACCATCAGTCGCCACCCTCGGTGCTCGCCGCGACCGAGGAGCCGGCCTGGGTGCGCCGAACGCTGATCGCCGTCGCGCTCGCCTTTCTTACCTTCTTCCTGTTCGTGCCGCTCGCCGTCGTCTTCGTCGAGGCGTTCAAGAAGGGGTGGGAGGTCTACCTCGCCGCGATCACCGAGCCCGACGCGGTCTCGGCGATCTGGCTGACCTTGCTGGCCGCCGCGATCTCGGTGCCGATGAACCTCGTCTTCGGGCTGGCCGCGGCCTGGTCGATCGCGAAGTTCGACTTCCGCGGCAAGAACCTGCTGATCACGCTGATCGACCTGCCGTTCTCGGTCTCGCCGGTGATCGCCGGCCTGATCTTCGTGCTGATCTTCGGCCTGCAGGGCTGGTTCGGCGGCTGGCTGCGCGACCATGATTTGAAGATCATCTTCGCGGTGCCCGGCATCGTGCTCGCGACCGTCTTCGTCACCTTCCCGTTCATCGCCCGCGAGCTGATTCCGCTGATGCAGGCGCAAGGCCAGGAGCAGGAGGAAGCGGCCCGCGTGCTCGGCGCCTCGGGCTGGCAGATGATGTGGCGGGTGACCTTGCCGAACGTCAAATGGGCGCTGCTCTACGGCGTGATCCTCTGCAACGCGCGGGCGATGGGCGAGTTCGGCGCGGTCAGCGTCGTCTCCGGCCACATCCGCGGCCGCACCGACACGATGCCGCTGCACATCGAGATCCTCTACAACGAATACCAGTTCGCGGCCGCGTTCGCGGTGGCGTCGTTGCTGGCGTTGCTGGCCCTTGTCACGCTGGTGCTGAAGTACGCGGTCGAGCAGCGGGTGAAGAAGCAAAGACGTGGGACTGGACGGCAAGAATGAGCATCGAAATCCGCAACCTCAACAAGCGCTTCGGCGAGACGGTCGTCTGCGACGCGCTCAACCTCGACATCCCCTCCGGCGAACTGGTCGCACTGCTCGGGCCTTCCGGCTCGGGCAAGACCTCGCTGCTGCGCATCATCGCCGGGCTGGAGCGGCCGGATTCGGGCTCGGTGATCTTTCACGGCGAAGACGCGACCTTCGCCGACGTGCGCCAGCGCCAGGTCGGATTCGTCTTCCAGCACTATGCCCTCTTCGGCCACATGAGCATCTTCGAGAACGTCGCCTTCGGCCTGCGGGTGCGGCCGAAAGCGACGCGGCCGAGCGACGCGAAGATCGCTGCCAAGGTCAACGACCTGCTCAAGCTCGTGCAGCTCGACTGGCTCGCCGACCGCTACCCGCACCAGCTCTCCGGCGGCCAGCGCCAGCGCATCGCGCTCGCGCGCGCGCTGGCGGTCGAGCCCAAGGTGCTGCTGCTCGACGAGCCGTTCGGCGCGCTCGATGCCAAGGTGCGCAAGGAACTGCGCCGCTGGCTGCGCCGCCTGCACGACGAGATCCACGTCACCAGCGTCTTCGTCACCCACGACCAGGACGAGGCGATGGAAGTCGCCGACCGGGTCGTCGTGATGAACAAGGGCCGGATCGAGCAGGACGGCCCGCCCGACGAGGTCTACGACCACCCGGCCTCGCCCTTCGTGCTCCAGTTCCTCGGCGACGTGAACCTGTTTCACGGCCGCTTCGGCCGGCCGTCGGCGGAGGCGGCGGCCGACGACACCAGCTACGTGCGGCCGCACGAGCTGGAAATCATCGCCGAGGCTCAGGAAGGGTCGCTCGCGGTGACGCTGTCGCAAGCGCTGACGGTCGGGCCGCAAACGCGCATCGAATTCAAGCGGCTGGACGACGGCAGCTATGTCGATGTCGCGATGCCGCGGGCCGAATACATCCTGCTGCGCGACCGGCTCGGCCTGCGCAACGGCAGCCAGGTCTTCCTGCGGCCGTTGCGGATCACTCGATTCGTGGCGGGGGGCCGGGACCGCGGAGTCGCAGAGTTTCGATCCGGCGGCGATGATCTGAACTTGGGGGCCTGACGGGGCGAAGAACAGGAGGGCCGCGCATAATGCGAACGATTCGCATTTATAATCGGGCGCCTTCTATGTTCGTTGCGTCCTTTGAATGGCCCACGCCTCTTCGTCCCAGATCTTCGTTCGTGTCACCGCCGCCGTGGTCGGCAGCTGGGCCTTCGTCTTCGGTCTGGTCGCCATCGGCATCGCCTTGCTGGTGCGGCTCGGCCTGGCCTACGGCGACGCTCAGACGCTGATGGTTCTGCTGGGCGTCGTCGCCTGGCTGATGGCGTTCCTGTGGTCGTTCGCAGCCGTGAAGGCCGGCCGCGTCTGGGCCGTGCTCGGCGGCGGCGGCATCCTGATGACCGTCATGGCTTGGTGGCTGGCGAACGCCGCCCACTGACCTGAAGGCCCCGCATGTTCGCAAGCTTCCGTCACTCCATGGCCTGGATGCACACCTGGTTCGGGCTGGTGCTCGGCTACGTGCTGATGGTCTGTTTCTTCTTCGGCACGCTCTCGGTCTTCGACCGCGAGATCAACCGCTGGGCCATCCCCGAGACGCGCTTCCCGCCGCAGCCGATGCCGTCGTTCGACCGGGTGCTCCTGCCCCTGTTCGAACGCATGACGCCCGACGAGGCCGAGCTCGACGCAGCGCGCACGCGGGTCGGCGGGCCGCTGCCGACGCTGCTGCCGGTGCGGGAATGGAGCACCTACACGACGCACCGCGATCCGGTCCTGGGGATGTACGCGGAGTTCGCGGTGACGAACAACCCGACGGACCCGAACGACCATGTGCACGGCGAGCTGACCATCGATCCGCGCTCGGGCGCGGTGTTGCCGCACGACCAGCTCAAGCTCGGCAGCGAGTTCTTCTACCCGATGCACATCGGCCTGCACCTGACCTGGAAGAACGTTGGCTACTGGATCGTCGGTCTGGCCGCGCTGACGATGCTGGCGGCGCTCGTGAGTGGCCTCGTGATGCACCGCAAAATATTTCGGGAGCTCTTCACCTTCCGGCCGGGCAAGCAGCGGCTGCGCAGCACGCTCGACCTGCACAACCTGACCGGGGTCGTTGCGCTGCCGTTCCATTTCTTCTTCGCCTTCACCGGCCTGGTGATCTTCGCGAGCATCTATTTCCCCGTGTCGGAGACGGTGCTCAAGCCGGTGGCGGGAGCTGCGGCCGTCGCCGAGGCCGCCGCCAAGGGGCTGGCGTTCCAGCCGGCCGGCGTGCCCGCGCGGCTCGCCTCGGTCGATGCGATGGTGGTTGAGGCCAAGCGGCGCTGGGCGGTGCGCGGCATGCCGGGGGAGGTCGGCTACCTGGTGGTGACGCACGTGGGCGACGCCAACAGCTATGTGAGCATCTACCGGGCCGGCAGTGACCGTGTCGCGCTGGTCGGCGAGCCGGTGTATTTCTCCGGAGCGACCGGCGCGGTGATCCGGGAGGAGCCGCCGGCCAACGCGGTACAGGGCATCAACAGCTTCCTGACCGGCCTGCATCTGCAGCATTTCGAGCACTGGCTGCTGCGCTGGTTCTACGTCTTCGGGGGTCTGGCGGGCACCGTCTGCATCGCGACCGGCTTCATCTTCTTCGTCGAGAAGCGCAAGCGGCAGCACGCGGCCAAAGGGCTTGCCATCAGCCGATGGGTCGACGCGCTGGCCGTGACGACGGTGACGGGCATGCTGATCGCGACGCTCGCGATCCTGGTCGCGAACCGGCTGCTGCCCGATGCGCTGGCGGATCGCGGTGCCTGGCAGAAGGGCACCTTCTGGGGCGCCTGGCTGGCCAGCCTCGTCCATGCCGCGTGGCGCAGCGCACCGGTGCTGCAGGCACGAATAGCGCCCGCGTGGCGCGAGCAGTGCGGGGCCGTCGCCCTCCTGGCCGTGGCGGCGGTCGCGTCGAACTGGATCACGACCGGCGACCACCTGGTCAGGACGATCTCGCACAGTGACTGGCCGGTCGCGGGGCTCGACGGCATGCTGCTGCTCACGGCGGCGAGTGCGTACGGGGCGTGGCGCCGCCTGCGCACCGGGCCCGTCGGCCGACGCCACCCGACGAGGGCCGCCCATGCCTGAGCACATGATGACCGTCAAGGCGCTCTGGCTGCTGTTCGCGATGCTGCTGTCGCTCGCGGGCATGGCGTGGCTGGCGCTGGCCATGCCTGCCCATTGGGAGCAGGTGCGCGGCAGCGATCGGCCGCCCGCGAGGTGGGCCAAAGCGCTGCGCGGGCTTGGCGCGCTCGCCCTGTCGGCCTCGCTCGCGCTCTGCCTCGAGGTCGACCATGCCTCGATGGCGGCACTGGTCTGGGTCATGTCGCTCGCGGTCGCTGCCCTGTCGACCGCGATGGCGCTGAGCTGGCGACCCGGTCTGCTGCGTCCGCTGGCCGCCTGGGTGCCGTGATGCGGCGTCCGGCCCGCGCTGTCTTCACGACGCGGGGGGCAGCTCCCACAGCGCCCGTCGCACCCGTTCCATCCCGGCATCCTTGATTCCCAGGCCGTGCAGCGTGTCGAGCATCGACGCGAAGTACGCGGCGCAGGTGCCGAGGGTTCCCTTGCCGGTTGAAATCACATCGGCCGCCTGTCGCGCCGTCAGGCCGCAGGCATAGCGACCGCTCTGGCGGTTGACGACGAAGGTCAGCGCCTTGACACGCTGGCCTTCGATCTCCGGGCGCACCCAGCGGGCCTCGTAGCTGCCGCCGAGCATCTCGCGCCGCCAGAGCAAGGTCATCTCTTCCTGGACGTCGGCCGCTGCGATGCGAAACGCCATGCCGCGGCAAACGCCGCCGCGGTCGAGTGCCAGCATCAGGCCCGGGGCTTCGACCGTGCCCCGGCCCATGTAGAGCCGGATGCAGAAGCGACGGCACCAGCCGCGCAGATCGGCCCGGACGGCGCTGACGTAGTGCAAGGCAGGGTTCCACATCAACGAACCGTAGGCGAAGAGCCAGAGGTCATGCGCCGGGTCGTGGCCCTTCAGCGTCTCGGCGAGCGAGGCCGCCAACTCGGCGTCACTGCGCACGTGGTGCCCGGTCGGCGCACTGGCGCGCATCTCGCCGAGGTGCCTGGCATCCTTCAGGCGCTCCCGTGTCAGCCCGGGAAGAAGGTCGGGCGGGCGCTCACCGTCCAGCAGGGGCGGTTGCGGGCACTTCATGGCGATTCGGTCATTCGAGGACGGAAATATCGCAGCTCGGAGGTGACGCTCATGTTAGAGCAACGCCGGCCGATTTCCAGCGGCTCGCCGATTCTCGTGGCGCGCGGACTGAGGGTCCAGCGCCGTTCCACGGCCGACCTGCCAGGCTCATTCAGATCTTTCAGTCGAATTCGTGATTTTATATGTATAGGATGTTTTGTTCATATTAAAGATGGGCGTCGTGCGATCTCGCAGGGCAACCACGACCTGTCGGTCCGCACCGAGCCGATGCCGCGGTCTGCTGCAGCGCCGAAGCCTGGTGCTGGGCGCGTCGACCTCAGGTGTCGTCGGCACGCCGCTCGAAGTGGATGCGGTCGTACCAGACACCGCCGAGCTCGAAGCTGCGGGTCGAGCGGCCGTACGGCAGGAAGCCGTTGTGCGTCAACACCCGGATCGAGCCGCCGTTCTCCGCGCGGGCCTGCGCCTCCAGTCGACGCAGGCCGAGTTCGTCGAAGGCCCGGGCCACGACAAGCCGAACGGCTTCGCGTCCATGGCCCCTGCCACAGGCCGACTGCGCGATCCGGTAGCCGAGTTCGGCCGAGTGAAAATGTGCGCGTCGGACGCGGGTCAGGTTGATCCGGCCGATGAGGCTGCCCATGTCGTCTTTGACAAGATACTGATAGGACGTGTCGTTCTTCGCTTCACGCAAGGCATCTTCGATCGACGATGCGATGCGTTCGATCGCGTAGTAGCCGGGCGGCCGCGCATTGACGTGCGATTCGAAGAACGACCTGTTCTCCGACTCGAATTCGAACAGGGCGAGGGCGTCTTCCGGTTGGGGAGGTACCAAATGGATGTGTGGCATTTCGTTTCGCGAAGTGGCGCGGCGACACTCGACTTGTCGATCACCCGACCCGCTCGCATCGAAGTGCTGCCGGCGACTGACCTGCCCCCATGTCCGAGTCTTCTACCCTCAACCCGCCCCCGGCAACCGCGCCGCCTCGCGCGCCGCATTCGCATTGAGCTGCAAGGCCCGTGAGCCGCCGAGCTTGGCCGTCAGATGCTCGGCGACCGATACCGGTGGGTAGAGCGGAGGATGGTCGGCATCGGTGCAGCTCGTCAGGCAGGTGATGACCGCGTCGGCACGGCCGTCGTGGAAATAGGCGGCCGAGCGGCGGCGGATCACGCGGCCGTTGGCGTCGATCGGCGGCAGCACGCGGTGCATCGTCGAGCGCCAGCGGTCGTTGGTCCAGCGTGCCAGCAGGTCGCCGAGGTTGACGAGCAGGGCGCCGGGCACGGGCCGCACGTCCAGCCAGGCGCCCGAGGGCTGCAGCACCTGCAGGCCGGGGCTGACCGCGTCGGCCCAGAGCACGGTGACGATGCCGTAATCGGTGTGCGCGCCCATGCCCATCTGGTCGGGCTCGACGTGCGTGACGCCGGCCGGCATGCCGTAGTGGTTCATCCGCATCACGTCGATCGACGGGTCCTGGAACGGGGCGAAGAACTGCGGCGGCAGGCCGAGCGCCAGCTCGAAGATGCGGGTCAGCTCGCGCGCCAGGGCGCCGGCATGGCCGAACCAGGTGTCGACGCTGGCGCGGAAGTCGGCGGGCTGCGTCGGCCAGAGGTTCTCCGCATAGAGGACCGGGTCGAGGTTCAGGCCCGGCCAGGCGGAAGCCGGCGCGCCGACGTTGAACGCTTCGAACAGGTCGGCGGCCGAAGCCACACCCAGGCTGTAGCTCAGGCGCTCGCTCTTCGGCCCGGCGTAGCCGCGGTTGGCCGCGACCGAGGCCGGTTTCCAGCGCGCCTTTTCCTCGGCGGGGAGTGCGAAGAAGCCGTCGATCGCCTGCGTCATCCCGGCCAGCGCGGCTTCCGGAATGCCGTGGCCGACGATCTGCATGAACCCGACCTCGCACGCGGCACGATCGACCGCCGCCGCGACGGCGCGCCGTGCGTCGGGGCCGCCGTCTCTGAACGGGCCGATGTCGATGACGGGGACGTTCATGGTGTGACTTCCGCCGGTGCCGGCCCGGCCGGCCGATACGCCACCGCCTTGATCTCGATCAGCAGATGCGGATGCGGCAGCTGGTGCACCGCGACCGTCGTCCGCGCCGGGCCGTCGAAGTCGAAGAATTCGCCGTAGACCTCGTTGTAGCCGCCGAAGTCGTTCATGTTGACGAGGTAGGTGGACAACTCGACGATGTCGGCGAGCCCGGCGCCGACCTCGGCCAGGATGCCGCCGATGTTTTCGATCACGGCCCGCGTCTGGGCGCGGATGTCGAGTGTGGTGGTGCCCATCTCGTCGACCTCGGCACCGACGAAACCGTGGTCGGGGCGACGCGAACTGGTGCCCGACACGAAGAGGAAATCACCGGCCCGCTTGACGTGGGGGAACTTGCCCCGGGGCCGGGCCTTGCCGGCGACGACGGTCGCCTTCGTGGCGCTGGCGCTCGCGTTGGCGTCGGTGGGTGATCGATTCATGGGGGTGCTCCGTGGGTCAGGGGGCGAATCTCCGGCGACCGGGCTTCAAAGCAGACACACGACGGCCGCCCCGTTGCCGTATTGCGGACCATAGCCCAGCACCTTGGCCTGTCCCAGCCGGCCGCCGAGTGCGCCGAGGGCGAAGGCGAAATGCTTGAAGCCCATGTCGACTTTCGCTTGCGCGAGATAGTCGGGCAATTGTCGATTCAACTCTTCCAGATCGCGTTGCTCGATCAGTTTCAGGATGCGGCGATTCCAGTCGTCGTCGGTCGCATTGGCGATCGCATCGCCCGCGAGCGGCCGGTCGTCGCGGAACGCCGTGCCGGACAACTCGCCGATCGCCAGCACGACGACGCGCTTGCCCTGCGCCGCCGCCTGCGCCGCGGCGAGCTCACCGAGGCCGCGGGTCTTCTCGTAGTCGAGGTAGAGGTTGTTGGCGACGACGAGCGTCGGGTACTTGCCTTCGGGGTTGACCAGCGCATTGACCGAGAGCGTTCCCGAATCGAGCGGGAAGCCGGCGTAGTCGACCAGCTTCGAGTGCACGCCCGCCCGGTTCGCGGCCTTCATGCAGGCACGCGCCAGCGACACGTCGGTCGTGAGGTCGTAGCGCATCTCGCCGAACTCGTGCCAGTTGTCGTCGACGTGCAGGCCGGTGATGCGGGCGCGGCCCTGCCATTGCTGGTCGAGCACCGCGAGCCAGCGGGTCGAGTAGATGACGAGCGTGTCGGGCGCCAGTTCCTCGATCTCGCGCCCGACCTGCGCCATGCCGGCGAGCAGGCTCGTATAAGCCGGCACGTCGCGCTGCAGCGCCAGCAGCGGGCTGCCGGGCAGCAGGTAGGCGCCGACGACGCCGGGTTGCTCGGACAGGGCGGCGCGGTCGGCGCGGGCGTCGTCGCCGAGCAGCAGTCGGCGCCACTGCGCCCAGCCGGAGCGTGCGCCGCGCACCCGGTGCGGATGGCGCAGGTCGTGGACGATGCCCATCAGCCCGCGCGGCAGCAGCAGCATCAGCGCGATCGACAGAGCGCCGAGCACCAGCAGGCCCTGGCCCGCGACGGCGCCGAGCACGCGGTCGACGAGGATGAAGAGCACCGCGCCGATCACCGGGCCGGCGACCGTGCCCATGCCGCCGGCGACGACGATGAAGACGATGTAGGAGGCCCAGGAGATCGAGAATGCGGAGGGGGGCGTGATGATCACCACGTCCATGAAGTAGAGGCCCGAAGCCAGGCCGGTGATGGCGGCGCTGAAGAGGAAGACCGCCGACTTGGTCCGGCCGACGTCGATGCCGCTGCTGCGTGCGGCCTCCTCGTCGTCGCGAATGGCGGTCAGCGCGAGACCGTAGGTCGACCGCATCCAGCGCCAGATCGCGGCGGTGGTGACGATCAGCAGCACGAGCGCGACGTAGTAGAGGGCGCGCGGCGAGACGTCCGACTTCAGTTGCATGCCGCCGCCGGCACCGGCGACGTTCCAGCCGTTGAAGACGGTCGCGACCGACTCGGCGATCAGCCAGGTGGCGATCGCGAAGTAGGCGCCCTGCAGGCGAAAGAGCGGCAGCGCGCCGAGAAAGATCAGCAGCAGGATGGCGACGCGCCGCACGTAGGCGCTCTTGAACACGTCGGCCTCGGGGTGGAAGGCGATCAGCCATTCGTAGGCGATCCAGAGCAGCACCGCGACGGCGACGCCGATGCGCACCCGCCGCTGGCTGCCGCCCTCGCGCAACGGCAGGCTGAGCAGCCAGGCGAAGAGCAGCGAGGCGATGCCCGAGACCGGCCAGGCGAGCCAGATCGGCACCTGTCCGTAGTAGAAAACGAGCGCCTGTGCGAAGCCGCCGAGGCCGACGAACACCTGCTGGCCGAAGGTGAGCAGCCCCGCATAGCCGGCCAGCAGGTTCCAGGCGTGGCCGAGCAGCGCGAACACGAAGACCGAGAACAGCAGGTGCAGGGCGTAGCTGGTGCTCGGCACGGTCGCCGGCAAGAGCAGCAGCAGGACGGCGACGGCCGCCGCCCAGATGCCGCCGCGGCGGCCGTAGAACGAGTCCGCGAGCGTCTTCAACGGCTGCCGCGGCGGGCGCACCGAGCTGAAGTCCGCGGCCGGCCCGGCACTCATTTGGCGAGCAGCCCTTGCGGCCGCACCGCGAGCACG
This sequence comes from Rhytidiadelphus loreus, assembly GCA_947034895.1. NCBI lineage: Eukaryota > Viridiplantae > Streptophyta > Bryopsida > Hypnales > Hylocomiaceae > Rhytidiadelphus > Rhytidiadelphus loreus. The sequence continues at coordinate 16,653 of CAMQQG010000179.1, read as the reverse complement.
AGCAGGATCAACAGATAGCCTGCGACCTGCTGTGCCGCCGGGCCGAAATACGTCCCCGCGAGCACCTGCACGATGCCCAGGACGATACCGCCGACGAGGCTGCCGGCGATCGACCCGAGGCCGCCCAGAATGACGACGCCGAACGCCAGCAGCAGGAACGGCGGCCCGTCGAAGGGCTGGAACGAGCGCGACATGCCGACCATGAAGCCTGCGACCGAGGCCGACGCCAGCGCGACGCCGCTCGCGACCGCGTAGATGTGCGGCGTGCGCATGCCCATCAGCGTCGCGATCTCGGGGTCGTCGGAGGCGGCGCGGATGGCCCGGCCGATGTGGGTCGAGCGCAGCCAGAACGCCAGGCCGCCGAGCAGCACCACCGCGGCGACGAAGAAGCCCAGCCGCAGGGTCGACACGCTCAGGTCCTCGGACAGGCGGATCGCGGAAAACGACAGGTCGTTCTTGATCGTCGCCGCATCCGAATTGAAGACTCCGAGCATCCCCTGGCTGAGCACGATCGACAGGCCGAAGGTGACGAGCAGCGGCAGCATCAGCCCCAACACCGGCGACATGCTGCGGCGCTCGGCGGCCTGCAGCGACACGTGGTTGAGCAGGAAGCGCTGCACCGCATAGCCGATGCCGTACATCACCGGCACGACGATCAGCAGCGACCAGAACGGCGCGACCGGCACGGCGGTGAGCAGCGTCACGCAGAGGTAGGCGGCGACGATCAACCAGTCGCCGTGCGACAGGTTGACGAGCCGCATGACGCCGAAGTTGAGCGCCAGGCCGACGCTGATCAGCGCGTAGTAGCCGCCCAGCATCGCGCCTGACAGGATGCCGTTGGCGAGGTCGATGCCGATCCAGTAGAGGTCGTCGTTGCCCATGGCTACGTCGATGTCCTCATGAGCATCCCGCACCCCCCCGTTCGCCCTGAGCTTGTCGAAGGGCGGGTGGCGTGCCACCAGGGCTTCGACAGGCTCAGCCCGAACGGGAGAGAAGTCTTGTTTCTTGAGAGGAACGAATATCCGCACCCCCCCGTTCGCCCTGAGCTTGTCGAAGGGCGTGTGGCGCGCCACCAGGGCTTCGACAGGCTCAGCCCGAACGGGAGAGAAGGCTTGTTTCTTGAGAGGAACGAATATCCGCACCCCCCCGTTCGCCCTGAGCTGGTCGAAGGGCGTGTGGCGCGCCGCCAGGGCTTCGACAGGCTCAGCCCGAACGGGAGAGAAGGCTTGTTTCTTGAGAGAACCAAATATCCGCACCCCCCCGTTCGCCCTGAGCTTGTCGAAGGGCGGGTGGCGGGCCACCAGGGCTTCGACAGGCTCAGCCCGAACGGGAGAGAAGGCTTATTTCTTGAGAGAAACAAATATCCGCACCGCCCCGTTCGCCCTGAGCTTGTCGAAGGGCGGGTGGCGGGCCACCAGGGCTTCGACAGGCTCAGCCCGAACGGGAGAGAAGGCTGGTTTCGTGAGAGAAACGAATATCCGCACCCCCCCGCTCGCCCTGAGCTGGTCGAAGGGATGGTGGCGTGCCACCAGGGCTTCGACAGGCTCAGCCCGAACGGGAGAGAAGGCTTGTTTCTTGAGAGAAACGAATATCCGCACCCCCCCGCTCGCCCTGAGCTTGTCGAAGGGCGGGTGGCGGGCCACCAGGGCTTCGACAGGTTCAGCCCGAACGGGAGAGAAGGCTTGTTTCTTGAGAGAAACGAATATCCGCACCCCCCCGCTCGCCCTGAGCTTGTCGAAGGGCGGGTGGCGTGCCACCAGGGCGTCGACAGGCTCAGCCCGAACGGGAGAGAAGGCTTGTTTCTTGAGAGAAACGAATATCCGCACCCCCCCGTTCGCCCTGAGCTTGTCGAAGGGTGGGTGGCGGGCCACCGGGGCTTCGACAGGCTCAGCCCGAACGGGAGAGAAGGCTTGTTTCTTGAGAGGAACGAATATCCGCACCCCCCCGTTCGCCCTGAGCTGGTCGAAGGGCGGGTGGCGTGCCACCAGGGCGTCGACAGGCTCAGCCCGAACGGGAGAGAAGGCTTGTTTCGTGAGAGAAACGAATATCCGCACCCCCCCGTTCGCCCTGAGCTTGTCGAAGGGCGGGTGGCGGGCCACCAGGGCTTCGACAGGCTCAGCCCGAACGGGAGAGAAGGCTTGTTTCTTGAGAGGAACGAATATCCGCACCCCCCCGTTCGCCCTGAGCTGGTCGAAGGGCGGGTGGCGGGCCACCAGGGCGTCGACAGGCTCAGCCCGAACGGGAGAGAAGGCTTGTTTCGTGAGAGAAACGAATATCCGCACCGCCCCGTTCGCCCTGAGCTTGTCGAAGGGCGGGTGGCGGGCCACCAGGGCGTCGACAGGCTCAGCCCGAACGGGAGAGAAGGCTTGTTTCGTGAGAGAAACGAATATCCGCACCCCCCCGTTCGCCCTGAGCTGATCGAAGGGCGGGTGGCGGGCCACCAGGGCGTCGACAGGCTCAGCCCAAACGGGAGAGAAGTTTTGTTTCTTGAGGGAAACGAATATCCGCACCCCTCCGTTCGCCCTGAGCTTGTCGAAGGGTGGGTGGCGCGCCAACAGTCCTTCGACAAGCTCAGGACGAACGGGAATACAAGCTGAGGACGAACGGGCTTGTGCAACTGTTTCTTCGCGAACGCAGGGTGCCGACAGGACCTTGGGAGGCTCTCAGCCATGACCAACCTCCACCCCCGCCCCGAAATACGCCGCGGTGATCGCCTCCACGCTCACCTCGCCCGGCCGCCCTTCGAGCACGATGCTGCCCTCCAGCATCACGACGAAACGGTTGCACGCCGCCAGCGCCCGCTTCAGATCCTGCTCGACGACGATCGTCGTGGTCCCTTGCGCGACGATGTTCGCGAAGTTGCGATAGATGTCGTCGACCATCGCCGGCGACAGGCCGAGCGACAACTCGTCGAAGATCAACAGCTTCGGCGACGACATCAGCGCCCGCCCGATCGCGACCATCTGCTGCTCGCCGCCCGACATCTGCGACACCGGCTGCCGGCGCCGTTCGCTCAGCCGCGGGAAGAGGGTGTAGACCTCCTCCAGCTTGGTGGAAATAGTCGGCCGGCAACGCGGCAGGTAGGCGCCGGCGAGCAGGTTGTCTTCGACCGACATGCGGGCGAACAGCCGTCGGCCCTCGGGCACGAGCGCGATGCCGGCGTCGACGATTTCGGCCGGTGTCAGCTTGTCCAGCCGCCGGCCCTCGAACTCGATGACGCCGTGAATCCGGGTCGTGCTGCCGTGGCCCATCAGGCCGACCAGCGAGCGCAACAGGGTCGACTTGCCGGCACCGTTGGCCCCGATGATCGCGAGCACGTCGCCACGCTGAAGTTCGAGCGAGATGTCGTAGATCGCCCGCAGTTCGCCGTAGTAGGCCGCGACGCTCGTGACCTGCAGCACCGGCGTGGAAGCCACATCAGGCGCCAAGGTAGACCCGCTTCACTTCGGGCAGGTTGATGACCTGCTGCGGGTGGCCGATCGCCAGCACCTTGCCGCCGGCGAGCGCCATCAGCCGGTCGGTGGCCGTCAGCATCGTGCGGATCACGTGCTCGATCCAGACGATGGTCGTGCCCATGTGGCGGATGCGCCGGACCAGCGCGATGAATTCGCTGACCTCCGATTCGGTCAGGCCCGCCGCCACCTCGTCGATCAGCAGCAGCTTCGGCCGCATCGCCAGCGCCCGCGCCAGCTCGTGGCGCTTGCGCACCAGCAGCGGCAGGCGGCCGGCCACCGTCTCGGCATAGCGCGTCAGGCCGGTGATCGCGAGCGTGCGCTCGATCCATTCGGTCGCTTCGGCGCCGCTCAACCCGCCGGCGAAGGTCGCGGCGACGCGCAGGTTGTCGAACACCGTCATCTGGCCGAAGGGGCGGGGAATTTGAAACGTCCGGGCGATGCCGAGGCGGGCGCGTTCGTGGCTGACGAGGGCGGTGATGTCGTCGCCGCGAAAGACCAGCGTGCCGGCCGACGGCGCGACGTGCCCCGACAGCATGCCGAACAGCGTCGTCTTGCCGGCGCCGTTCGGCCCGATGACACCGAGGATTTCGCCCTCGGCGACCGCGAAGGTCACGTCGCTCGCGACCTGCACGGCGCCGAAGGCGCGGCTCAAGCCCTGGACCTGGAGGATGTCGGCCATCGGTCGGCCTACACCCGCGGCGTGTTCGCCGCCTGCAGCACCCATTGGCACAGCAGGCTCTTCGGATCTTCGAAGCCGTAGATCGCGGTGAAGTGGTTGGCGCCGGGCTGCGCCCAGGCCTTGGCGCGGTTGCCGATGTCTTTCCAGCCTTGCAGGTAGCGCTCCGACTGGCGCCGGAATTCGCCCGGCTCGGCGTCGCCCCAGGTGATGAGCGCCGGCGTCGGCGACTGTCGCAGGTGAAAGAGCGGCGAGTTGCGCTGAATGACGCCGTCGTCGAGCTGCAGTTGCGGCTGCATGAGGGTGTAACGCAGCGGCCGCAGGTCGAAGAGGCCGCTGACCATCACCGCGCCGCGCAGCGGGTCTTGCGGCAGGCCGTAGTCCTCCTCCCACGGCGTCTGCACGCACATCGCGGTCAAATGGCCGCCGGCGGAATGGCCACCCAGCACGACGCGAGCCGGGTCGCCGCCATGGTCGCCGATGCGCCGCAGCACCCAGGCGACGGCAGCCCGCGCCTGCCGGCTGATCTCGTCGATCGACACCTTCGGCGCGAGCGCGTAGTTGACGACCACGACGGTGATGCCGAGCTGATGCAGCCCGAGCGCGACGCAGCTGAATTCCTTGGCCGACAGCATCCGCCAGTAGCCGCCGTGGATGAAGACGAAGACCGGGGCGTTGCGGTCGGTCGCGGGAAAGATGTCGAGCGTCTCGTCGCGCGTCGGCCCGTAGTGAACGTCGAGCTCGGCGCGCAGGCGGTGCCGAGCCAGTCGACTCTCGTCGGTGTAGTGCCGGGCGTAGATGGAAAAGTCCGGCACCGAGCGGTCGACGTCGTATTCGGCGTCGAGCTCGGCGGGGGTCGAGAACTGTCGGTACAGCTTCGGCATGGAGGCAGTCGAGCCGATCGTGTGCGTCAGCTCGTCGACCTTTTACTTGTAAAGCACCATCTCACCGGTCTTCTTCACCGACGGGTAGACGGCGTTGTAGACGTTCTCCTTGACGAGCTTCTTCTTCGCGTCGTCATACCGCCATTGCGCGCCGCCGAGCGGCTGCACCGAGAAGTGCTGGGCGTTGAACTTGACCGGGCCGGCGACGGTCTCGAGGTTGGTCGCATCGAGCGCCTTCAACACGGCCGCATGGTCCTTTGAGCCCGCCCGCTGGATCGCGTCGAACAGCACGTCGTAGGACGCGTCGTCGTAGCCGAGCGGTGGGATGTACTGCTTCTTCGTCTGGCCTTCATAGGCGTCGACCAGGCCCTGGCCGTCATAGCCGCCGTACTTCGATTTGCCCGGGTAGGCCGGCGACCAGAAGTTGACCGACAGCAGGCCGTAGCCGGCCTTGCCAAGCGCGTTCATCGGCTCCGGGTAGCCGGTGCCCTTGTCGATGACGTACATCTTCGGCGCATAACCGGCCTGCGCCGCCTGCTGCAGGTAGTTCTGCATGTCGGGCGGCGCCAGCACGCCGGTGACGACTTCGACCTTGTTGCGCTTGAACTGGTTGATGATGGCCGAGAAGTCGGGCAGGCCTTGCGCGAAACGTCCCGGGTCGGTCGGCGTCCAGCCTTCCTTCTTGAAGGTCGGGTCGAAGATCTGCGCGAACACCGTGCCGTCGGCATCGTTCGGATACAGGTAGCCGATGTGGCCGTTGAAGCCGCCGGGCAGCGACTTGATCATGCCGACGTGGTTCTTCACCAGGTCGGGCACGCCGAAGAAGAAGTGATAGGTGTACTTGTAGGTCTTCGGCTTGCCGTCCGGCCCGAAGAGCCAGGCCTCGACCGGCGTGTTGGTCGTGATGCAGGGCATCTGGTTGCGTTCGCACAGGTCGGCCGGCGCGTTGGTGGTGTCGGGCGTGCCTTGGGCGATCAGGAAGTCGACCTTGTCCTGCAGGATCGCGCGGGTCGCGGCATCGGCGGAGCCGGCCACGGTGCTCTTGCTGTCGTAGACCTTGTAGTCGATTTTGCACATCTCGGCGCCGACCTTCAAGCCGCCCGCCTTGTTGATCGGGCCGACCTTGTTCTCGTCGACCCAGGGCGTGTCCTTGCCGACATCGGCGAGCGGGCCGGTGACCGGCACGATGCGGGCGATCTTGATCGTGCAGGATTGGGCGCAGGCGGCCGTGGCGGCGATGCTGCCGAGCGTGAGGGCGGCGATCTTCAGCGTCAGGTTCATGGGGGCTCCAGGAAGAGGGGAAGGGGTGAGACGAATCGCGGGAATCAGCGTCGATGTCAGGGCGTGAATTCGATCACCGCGCCACCGCTGCCGTAGAGCGGACCGTAGCCGTGTACCCGGGCGCTGGTGAAGCGGCCACCGAGCGCACCGAGAATCCAGTGCAGGTGCTTCAGCCCCATCTCGGGTTTGGCCGACTTCACGTAGTCGGGCAATGCCTGGCGCAATTGATTCACATCCGCGGACTCGATCAATTGCAGCAGACGCTGATTCCATTTGTCGTCGTCGGCGCTCGACAGCCGGTCGTTGCGGATGTCGACCTGCTGGCGGAACATCGCGTTCGACAGGCCGCCGATGCCGAGCACCGCGACCCGCTTGCCCTGCTCGTTGGCGCAGGCGACGGCAAGTGCGCCGAGCTTTTCCGTTTCGGTGGCGGTGTGATAGAGGTTGTTCGAGGCGACCACCAGCGGCCGCTCGGCCGAGCCCAGCTCCATCAGCGCGCAGGCGGTGATGGTGCCGGTGTCGATCGGAAAGCCGTCGTAGTTGACGCCGCGGGCGTGAATGCCGATGCGGGCCGAGGCGGCGACGCAGGCATGGGCCACTTCGGTGTCGGCGGTGATGTCGAAGGGCTGGCTGCCGAACTCGTGCCAGTTCTCGTCCACGTGCGTGCCGTGGCTGCGCCGCCGGGTCAGCCATTGCTGATCGAGCACCGCCATCCATTGGGTCGAATAGACGAGCACCGCGTCGGGACGTGACGCGGCGAGCGAGCGGCCGACCCGCTGGAAGGCGGCGCCGAGCCGGCCCCAGGGCAGGTTGTCGGGCTTGAGGTGGGGCAGCGGGCTGCCGGGCACCAGGAAGGCGGAGACGACGGGCATGATTCAGTCGCCGCATGCGTCTGCATTGGCTCCCTCCCCTCCCGGGGGAGGGTTGGGGTGGGGGCCCGCGAAGCCCCACTGTAGCGTGCGCGGCCCCCACCCCGGCCGCCCTCCAAAGAGGGAGGGGGAATACCGGGTGCCGCGCTGACGACCCATCACGCTCAATCGACCAGGCTCGAACGGAACGGCTCGCTGGGATTCCAGGCGCTGGAGGACGAGGTGGCCTGCGCACCGTCACCGTCCAGCTTCGACAAGCCGGCCTTCTGCAAAGGCCATTCCATCACCGCATTGCCCGTCCCGATCACCGAGCCGTAGCCATACAGCTCCGCTGCGATCTCCGGGTACTTCATCGCCGCGAACATCCAGGTGAAGGCGCCGGACTTGACCTCGGCGAACGCTTCATCGATGAATTGCGGCAGCAGCCGAAAGACTTCCCGGGTCTTGCCCTGGCGCATCAACGCGATCATCCGCATGTCCCATTTGTAGCCTTCGTAATTCTGCGGATGCTCCTGCGACATGTCCTCGGGAATGGCGGGCTCTTCGTGGAAATGCCAATGCGACAAGGTGTTGGAGGCCAGCAGCACCGCCCGCTTACCGCTCTTGCGAATCGCTTCGCGCGTGCCCTTGCCGAGCAGGTCCATCTCGCCCATGCCTTCCTTGGTGTTCAAGTAATAAGGCGAATTGTTGGCCGAGATGCAGACGATCGGAATGTCCCATTCCGGGCGGATCATGTGCAGCGTCGTGATGGTGCCGTAATCGACCCGGAAGTTCGGGTTGCGCATCATCTTCGTCACCAGCCCGAGCTTTTTGCCTTCCTCGGCGCAGGCTTCGGCGAGATCGACATCGACCTCGAGCGAGAACTGATAACGGAACAGGTTCGGGAAGATCGGGTCGACCGACTTGCCGCTCATCTGCCTGACACCGAGGAAGTGATGGCCGACCTGGGTGATCCAGTGCGGCGTGTGGATCAGCAGCACGTCGGGCTTCAATTCGGCGAGGCTGGCGCGTGCCCGCTCGTAGGCCCAGCGCAACGGCTCCCAGCCGCCTTGCGAACGCGGCTCGTTCTGCTCCGGGTTCTCACCGTAGACGAGATGCGGTGGGTGCGGAGCGAGAAAGCCGGAAAGGATTTGACCTTGTGCCATGAACGTCGCCCTCGGGGGTGTGGCCCCAGCTCCGGATCAAGCTGCAATTAGACCGTATACGCGTGAGTTGAGGCGCAGTGTAAAAAGGCCGCACAGCGGCGTCAAGCCGTTTGCCGGATTTAAATTCGACGCGCATTTTGCCGATGCCGGCGGCAATGAGGGTCATTGACGGCGCTCTGGTTCACCCCTATAAACCGGTAAGCAGTCTCACTCCCATTGCGACCGAAAAAAAGACGTGTACGTTCTAGTTCTAATTGGTGCGCATGCCTGGCGCAATCGTCATCTTTGGTGCGCGTCATGCGCCAAGGCGGTGCCGTGACGGAGGCGAAGGCGCGGCGGCGCTTGCCACGGGTGGCCTCGCCCGCAGTCGATCCACGCGAGGCGATCTCTGCCCCATCGCGCAAGATCCTCGACGAATTTCGCCTCGAAGACGTCGCGTCGCATCTGTTGCGCCGCGCCCATTTCGCGGCCGAGGAGTTGTTCGCGCAAGAGTTTGCCGACGAGTCGATCACGCCGCGGCAGAAGGCGGCGTTGGTGATGCTCTATCAATACCCGGGTCTCAATCAACATGCGTTGGCCGACCGGCTCTTCATGGACCGCAACACCGTCGCCGAGATGGCCAAACGGCTGGAATCGGCGGGCCTGATCCTGCGCATTCCCGCCAAGGGCGACCAGCGCGCCTACGAACTCTTTCTCGCCCGCGACGGCGCTGCCTTGCTCGACCGCGTCATGCCGCGCGACCTGCAGGTCGAGCGCGATGTGCTGGCGCGGTTGCCGGCCGAATACCGGCCGCTCTTCATCAAGTGCGTGCGTCTTCTCGTGGCGCCCCCCTCGTTGCCAGCCGATCCGACGGATGCGCCGCGGGTCGCGTCGCGCGGCCGCTGATCACCGTCTCGTCCCTCTTTTTTTCGCAGCCACCCAACCCAGGTCACGGCCCATGCAAGTCAACTTCGGAATCGTGTTGCTGACGATCGTCATCGTCATCATCGTCATCGCGGTGCTCTGGTGGGTGCTGTCCAAGCTCTACCAGCGCTCCACCACCGAGCGCGCCTTCGTGCGCACCGGTTTTCTCGGCCAGCGGGTGGCGATCTCGGGCGGCGCGCTGGTGATCCCGGTGTTGCACGAGGTGACCTGGGTCAACATGAACACGATGCGCATCAGCCTCGCGCACCACAACGAGAACGCGCTGATCACGCAGGACCGCCTGCGAATGAACGTCGATGCCGATTTCTATGTGCGTGTGAAGGCCGATGCCGATTCGGTCAATGCGGCGGCGCGCTCGCTCGGCAGCAAGACGGCCTCGGCCGAGGCGATGCGGCAATTGCTCGAGGCGCGTTTCAACGACGCCTTGCGCACCGGCGCGGCCGAGTCGACGATGGAGCATCTGCACGAGCACCGCGGTGAATATTCGGCCCGCGTCCGGTCGCTGGCCTCGGCCGGCATCGACACCAGCGGCCTGGAGATCGACAGCGTCTCGATCTCGAAGCTCGACCAGGCGTCGCGCGAATTCTTCAATCCGAACAACGCCTTCGACGCCGCTGGCCTGACGATATTGACGGCCGAGATCGAAGAGCGCCGCAAACGCCGCAACGAGATCGAACGCGACTCGCAAGTCGCCATTCAGCGCAAGAACCTGATGGCCGAACAGCAGATGCTCGAATTGCAGAAGGAAGAGGAATACGCGCGACTGCAACAGGAACGTGAGATCGCCATTCGCCGCGCCCAGCAGCAGTCGCAGATCACCGTCGAGACGGCAGAGATGCGGCGGTCCTCGCAGGTCGCTGAAGTCAGCGCCGGCGAGGCCGTCGAGCGCGCCAAGCTGGTTTCCGACCGCACGATCCGCGAGCAACGCGTCAAGCTCGAACAGCAGATTCGGGAAATCGAGATCGACAAGTCGCGCAGCATCGAGATCGCCGAGACCGAGCGGCGGCGTGCACTCGAGATCGCACAGCAGGAAACCGAGATCGAGATCGCCGGGCATTCGAAGCGCCGCAATCAGGCACTGGTCGAGTCCGAGCTGTCGCGGGCCGACGCGGTGCGCGCCGAAGAGGGCGTCGTGACTGCCCGCGAACTGGAGCGTGCCGAGCGCGACAAGGCGCTGTCGCTCGTCAACGCGTCGCGCGACATCGAAGCCGAGGGGCTGGCGCTCGTCAGCCAGGCCAACTCGGAGCGCGAGGCGGCGACGCAGCGTGCCGGCACGCTGCAGTTGCTCGCCCAGGCCGATGCCGAGGTCGAGCGGCTGCGCACCCAGTCGGCCGAGCTGCGCTATGAGAGCGACGCCCGCGGCCGCCGGGCGATGAACGAGGCGGAGAACATCGCCTCGCCCGAAGCGATGGCGCTGCGCGGCCGGCTCGCCGCGGTCGCGCAGATCGAGGCGGTGGTGCGCGAAAGCGCCCGGCCGCTCGAGCACATCAGCGACATCAAGATCATCCACGTCGATGGTCTCGGCGGCGGCCCCCAGGGTGGTTCGGCCGATGCCGGTGCCGGCAGTCTCTCCGATCAGGTGATGAACAGCGCCTTGAAGTACAAGCTGCAGGCGCCGCTCGTCGACTCGCTGCTCAGCGCCGCGGGGATCGACCCGTCGAATGTGAGCGGGTTGTTGAAGCCCTGAACGGTGGCGGGCGGTGCCGTCGGTGTTTGCGTGACTTCCGTCAAACCGCGCCTGCTGCGATGATCGGCGCGCGACTCTCTTCGAACGAGAATCGATGCGGTTGGGTGCAGGCGCGGTTCTTTCTGCCCGCGCGCGCTCCATCCGTTCTCTTCCCGACGTCCGTACAGAGGAGTTCCTGATGCTGCAAGGTTCACCGTCCGGGCTGTCAGCGCGTTTCGAAGCGCAGCGCCTGGCCTTCGCGGGCGAGCCGTTTGCGGATCGGCAGACCCGCCGCTCGCGGCTGGACCGCCTGCTCGCACTCACCGAATCGAACGAGGAGGCGATCATTCGCGCGATCGACGCCGATTTCGGCGGCAGTGCGGGTGGCCGGTCAGCGCACGAGACCCGCATCGCCGAACTCTTCATCGTGCGCGCCGGGATCCACCACGCCCGGTCGCACTTGCAACGCTGGATGGCCAACCGGCGCGTGCCGACCGGCCTGCAGTTCCGCCCCGGCTACAACCGCCTGGCGGCGCAGCCGGTCGGCGTCGTCGGCATCGTCTCGCCGTGGAACTACCCCTTGCAGCTGGCCCTCGGCCCGGCGCTCGCGGCCCTCGCTGCCGGCAACCGGGCGCTGATCAAGCCGTCTGAATTGACGCCGACTTTCTCCGCCTTGCTGGCACGACTCGTCGCGGCGGCCTTCGATGCCGATGAGCTCAGCGTCGTGACCGGCGACGCGGAGGTCGGCAAGGCCTTCGTCGGCCTGCCGTTCGACCATCTGTTCTTCACCGGCTCGACCGCCGTCGGCCGGCAGGTGGCACTCGCCGCGGCGGCCAACCTGACACCGGTGACGCTGGAACTCGGCGGCAAGTCGCCGGCCATCCTGGATGCGTCCTGCGACCTGGACGCCGCAGTGGCGAGAATCGCCTTCGCCAAGCTGCTGAACGCCGGGCAGACCTGCGTCGCACCCGACCATCTGCTGGTGCCCGCCGGCCAGGCGGAGCCCGTGGCACAGCGGCTGGCGGCCGCGATGGCCCGGCTCTACCCGACGATCGCCAGCAACCCCGACTACACCGCCATCATCACGCCGCGCCACCGCCAGCGGCTGGCCGAGATGGTGGGCGAAGCGAGAGACGCGGGCGCCCGGGTGATCGAAGTCAACCCGGCAAGCGAGCCGTTCGACGCCGACTCGCGCAAGTTCGCGCCGACCCTGATCATCGGCGCGCCGGACAGCACCCGGGTGATGCGCGAAGAAATCTTCGGCCCGATCCTGCCGATCATCGAGTACGACACCCTGGTCGACGCCATCGCCCGGGTGACGGGTGCGCCACGTCCGCTGGCGCTCTACTGGTTCGGCCGAAACGCGGCGAACCGGGACCGGGTGCTCCGGGAGACGATCAGCGGCGGCGTCACCGTCAACGACTGCCTCTGGCACCTGGCCCAGGAAGACCAGCCCTTCGGCGGCGTCGGCGCCAGCGGCAGCGGCGCTTACCACGGCGAGTGGGGCTTCAACACCTTCAGCAAGCAAAAGCCGGTGTTCCACCAGTCGCGCTGGAACGGGACGTCGCTGTTTCATCCCCCCTACGGCAAGACCTTCGAGCGCCTGCTCGCGGTGTTGAAGCGGGTGACCTGACCGGTCGAGGAGACCCCCGCATGGACAAGACGTTCGACTGTCTGGTGGTGGGCGGCGGCTCGGGCGGCTGCGTGGTGGCCGGGCGCCTGACCGAGGATCCCGGCGTCACGGTCTGCCTGCTCGAGGCCGGTGGCGATGGCCAGGGCGCGGTCATCGACATTCCGGCGGGGGCGGTGGCGGTCTTGCCGACCCGGCTTCACAACTGGGCCTTCCAGACGGTGCCGCAGCCCGGCCTCGACGGTCGCCGCGGCTACCAGCCGCGCGGCAAGACGCTGGGCGGCTCCTCGGCGATCAACGCGATGATCTACGTGCGCGGCCACCGCAGCGACTACGACGCCTGGGCCGCGCTCGGCAACGCCGGCTGGTCCTACGACGAGGTGCTGCCGTATTTCCGGCGCAGCGAGGACAACGCTCAGATCGACAACGAATGGCACGGCCGCGGCGGCCCGCTCGGGGTGAGTGACCTGCGCACCGACAACCCGTTCCACGCCCGCTTCTTGCAAGCCGCGCGCCAGGCCGGCCTGCCCGAGACGAACGATTTCAACGGCGCCGAGCAGGAAGGCGTTGGCAGCTACCAGGTGACGCAGAGGAACGGCGAGCGCTGCAGCGCGGCGCGCGCCTACCTGCTGCCGCACGTCGGAAAGCGCGCCAATCTGCGGGTCGAGACGCATGCGCAGGTACAGCGCATCCTGTTCGACGGCACGCGGGCAGTCGGCGTCCAGGTGCTGCAAGGCGGCAGCCTGCACACCTTTCGCGCCCGCCGGGAAGTGGTGCTGGCGGCCGGCGCCTTCCAGACGCCGCAGTTGCTGATGTGCTCGGGCATCGGTCCCGCGGATGCGCTCGGCCGGCTGGGGATCGCGACGCTGGCGCACCTGCCCGGTGTCGGCCAGAACCTGCAGGACCATCCCGACTTCACCTTCGGCTACCGCACGAAGAGCCTCGACGCATTCGGGCTGTCGCTGCCGGGCTCGCTCCGTCTGCTGCGCGAGATCGGCCGCTATCGAAAGTCGCGGCGCGGCGCGCTGAGCTCCAATTTCGCGGAAGCGGGCGGGTTCTTGAAGACGCGTCCTGAACTGCCGGCGCCCGACATCCAGCTGCATTTCGTCGTCGCACTCGTCGATGACCATGCAAGGAAGTTCCGCCTCGGGCACGGTATTTCCTGCCACGTCTGCCTGTTGCGGCCGCGCAGCCGTGGTTCGGTGACCTTGCAAAGCCCGCGACCCGGAGACGCGCCGCTCATCGACCCGGCCTTTTTCCAGCACCCCCAGGACATCGAAGACATGGTGGCAGGGTTCAAGATCGCTCGCCGGCTGATGCAGGCGCCGGCGATCGACGAATGGATCACGAAAGACCTGTTCACCGCCGACGTGAAGACCGACGACGATATCCGCGCCGTGCTGCGCCGCCGTTCGGACACGGTCTACCACCCGGTCGGCACCTGCCGCATGGGCGACGACCCGAACGCGGTCGTCGATGCGCAATTGCAGGTGCGCGGCCTGCAGGGGCTGCGCATCGTCGACGCCTCGGTCATGCCCACCCTGATCGGCGGCAACACCAATGCGCCGACGATGATGATCGCCGAGAAAGCGGTCGACATGATGCGCGGCATCCCGCGGTGTCGGTCGACGGGAGGCTCTGCGGCGGAGGACGAGACGCCGGTGGCGGCGAGGGCGCATTCGTTCGCGTGAGCAGGGCGATCCCAAGCGGGCCGCGCCGGAACCGTGCGTCGCACTGTTCCGTCAAGACCACGCCGCGACCACCGGGCCGGCGGGCACCGCTTCGCCACGGCGTTCAACCTGGAAACGGCGGTTGGACGCGCCCGAGTGGGCCGCGATGCGGTGCGGTTTCAACGCGGAGGCCAGCGGTCAACTGCCGTTTCCAGGTGTGCGCCGGATCGCCGCCAGCGCGTCGAGCATCTGCCGCGTCGCGGGCTCAGGCCGGCCCGCCCGGTGGGCCAGGCCCAGCGCGCGCCACAGCCGAGGCGTCAAGGGCGCAGCCACCAGGCGCGCATCCAGCGCCGCCGCGCCGTCCTCGCGCGGCAACAGTGCGGCACCGTAGCCGGCCGCCACCAGGCTCTTGATGGCGTCGTTGTAGTTCAGTTCGATGCGCGCCCGCGGCTGTTCGCCAGCGGCGGCGAACCAGTCCATCGTCAGGCGGTGCAGCCGCGTGCTGGCGTCGTTGAGGATCAACGGGCGGGCAGCGAGCCACGCCGGCGTCACCGTGCGCGGCACGGACCAGGCGCGCGGCAGGAAGGCCATCACCGGGTCGCGGCGCCAGCGCACGATCTGCAGGCCGTTGACGGCCACCTGCGGCAGCGCCACCAGGCCGATGTCGAGGGTGCCGTCCCGGACGCGGGACATGGCGTCCTGCGAGGTCAGCACCGCCACCTGCACGTCGACCCCGGGATGGTCACGGCCCATGGTCTCGAGCGCCTGTGGCAGCAGCCAGGCCAGCGCACCGGTAGACGCCCCCAGCCGTACCCGGCCGGCCCGGCCTTCGACCTGACGGGCGACGTCATCGAGCGCCGCATCGACATCGGCGAGCAGTCGCCGGCCGCGCTCGACCAGCCCTTCACCCACCCCCGTGGGCACCACGCGCTGCCGCTGGCGCAGCAGCAGCGGCGCGCCCAGGCGGGACTCCAGTTCAGCCACATGCAGGCTGACGGTCGGCGCGGCCAGGTGCAGGCTGCGCGCCGCGGCGGCGAACGAACCGAGATCGGCGATCGTCACCAGCGTGCGCAACTGGTCCAGGTTGAGCTCTCTCATGCCATTCAGTTTTCATGAATCTCAGGTTCAGCACATTCAACTTTACCAATCTGCGGGAAAGGCGCAACCTCCGCCCCTCACCACAGGAGCATCGACATGAGCGCGAGGGTTTTCATCGACGGCGACCAGGGCACCACCGGCCTGCAAATCCGGGAGCGCCTGTCCGGTCAGGCGGGCGTCAGCCTCCTCACGCTGCCAGCCGCCTTGCGCAAGGACGCCACCGCGCGCGCGGCCGCCCTCAACGATTGCGACGTGGCCGTGCTGTGTCTGCCCGACGATGCGGCACGCCAGGCCGTCGCGAGCCTGCGCAATCCGCGCGTGCGGGTCGTCGATGCCTCGTCGGCGCATCGCAACGATGCGGATTGGGTCTACGGTTTTCCTGAAATGGCGCCAGCGCAGTCCGCGCGCATCGCCGAGGCCCGGCGCGTCAGCAACCCGGGGTGCTACCCGACGGGCGCGATCGCCCTGCTGCGTCCACTGGTCGAGGCGGACTGCCTGCGCCCCGAGGTGCCGGTGAGCATCCACGCCGTCTCCGGCTACTCGGGGCGGGGGCGTGAGGGTGTCGACGCCCACGAAGGCGCGGGCGCGGCAACGGCCCTGCCGTTCCAGACTTACGGCCTGGACTTGCAGCACAAGCATGTCCCGGAAATCCAACTGCATTCGGGGCTGCAGGCCCGACCGTTCTTCCTGCCGTCGTACGGCAGCTTCCGGCAGGGCATCGTGCTGACCATCCCGTTGCATGCCGGGATGCTGCGCCGGCCGATGACGACTCGGGCGCTGCGCGATCTGCTGGTCGAGCGCTACCGCGACTGCCGCCATGTGCGCGTGCTCGATGCCGCGCGCACCGTTGCACTGACGCGGTTGGACCCCCAGGCACTCAATGGCAGCAACGATCTGCAGCTCGCCGTGTTCGGCGATGACGCGCAGGGTCAGTTCCTCCTGAGCGCCGTCTTCGACAACCTCGGCAAGGGCGCTGCGGGCGCGGCCGTGCAGAACCTGTCCTTGATGCTCGGCCTCGGCGACATGGTGGACGACCCGGCGCCGCCGGTCGATTCGCTGCCGACGGCGCTGAAGCAGTGACCGCGGGCGCTGGTCGGCGTATCAGCGTTTGCGTGACTTACCGTCGACCCGACATGCTGCGATCATTCGCGTCGAATTGCCTTCGAAAGGACGATCGATGCGACCTGTGATTGCGCGCTGTCCGAGGGCCGCGCTGTTCGGCGCTGCCCTGTTTGCCTCTGCGCTCGCGCTCGTCGGCTGCGGCACGGGCCCTGCGGCCCGTCCCGTGCCCGTTCCGGCACCGCTCGGTTGCGAGCAGATGGCCGGGCTGGTGATTCCACCCTCGGCCATCGGCC
>CAMQQG010000178.1:0-43883 GCA_947034895.1 Rhytidiadelphus loreus | reverse complement strand
GCTCCGGGCCGTAAGAGACATTGGCTGTTCGCCTTCGATGTCACCGAGGGAAGCCAGAATGATCTCCCTTTAGCACTCTCGTCTGCGGCTGCTGAACAAGGATGGACGGGTATAGAGAGGACTCCCGCAGAGAGCATGGATTCCACCGAGCTCGAAAAGCTCCTGCGCGAAGATTTCTACGATGGCAAAACGTTTCGTCAACTGATGAATGAACCGTTGGTCTATGGTGTTGCGACCTGGGTAGTCATCGCATATCTGGCATTCATGATGAGGGACAATAGTGGGGACGAATGGAGACAACTTCGACGAGAGGTTTCGGAGCCAAAGTGGTCGTCGGATTATGGAGAAGATTGGCCAGACAATCGAGACGGGATTGGCGCTCGAATTCGGTCGCAAATTACCCATTGGATTGATGAGAGAAAAACCCAGTTCACATGGCCGAACTTCAGTGCTGCAATTGGCCGTCAATCCAGTCTCAACAAGTCCGCGAATCCAGAGAGTCTTCGTGGGAGTTCTCGACCAGTATCGAAGGAAGTTCAAGACAAGGTTTTTACTGCACGGGGACTTGCCACTCCACTCGCTTCGAACTCTGCGAAGCCACTGTCCCAGCGACGGACTATCTTCCCTGGATTGTCAGCATCGGATGCGGCACAGTCGCCGTCCGAACCGTGGGACGAATCGAAGTGGATTGAGTAGCAGTGAGACCTCTGATGTCCCGGAGTCATCGCGGTCATATCGCCGACCAACTTCGCATCTCTTTACTCAGCTTGAAACAGCTTGAAACGGCATAGATAGCCTTCCCGCTAGTCTCCCTTCAACTCTCTTCAAAGAGCTGCTTGACGAGCAGCTATTTGAAGAGGCTGAACGTCCCGCATTGAGCATGGAATACAGCAGTTGGAACTCACTACGAATGGTGTTCTTTGAGACTGTTTTCAAGCCTCTATTGAGTTAGCCATAACTCTTCCATTGGTCGAGTAACTGCCACTCAAATCACTGGTCTATTAATCCGCTAATAGCTTTGCTTAAGATAGAAATAATCAATAGCCATAGGGGTTTTAGCGATCATGACCAGAAAAAATAGTTTGCAATAACGACCCACTTATCCACAAATCTCGGCTACGATGGGAATCAAGGCAGTAACTATTTGCTGTCTCACGGGCCCAAGTATGTTGACCATCTCTAAATCGCTATCTGCTGGACAAGCGCGAACGTACCACGCCCGCGAGTTCACCTCGGAACGACAGAACTACTGGAGCCGAGATCAGCAGGGGCATAGCGAGTGGCAGGGGAGCCTCGCCAAGGAGTGGGGCTTACATGGCAACGTAGGGGCTGAAGAGTTTGCTCGATTGAGCGAAGGACGGCATCCAGCGAACGACGCGCAGCTCGTCAAGCATCAGCCCGCAAGGACCTACGACAATCAGTACGGCAAGCAGATCACCAGCTCAGAACATCGCGCAGGATGGGATGCGACGTTCTCCGCACCCAAGTCTGTTTCGCTAACAGCCCTTGTGGGTGGCGATGATCGTGTGCGTGAAGCGCACCGCGAAAGCGTCCGCGTGGCATTGCAGGAGTTGGAGCGGTACACACAGGCCCGCATTGGTAACGTCCACGCGCCAGAGACAACCGGTAAGTTTGTCGCAGCTACGTTCGAGCATGACACCGCCCGTCCTGTAGGCGGCTATGCTGCACCACAGCTTCACACCCATGCTGTGGTCTTCAATGTGACGGAGCGCGACAATGGGCAGACTCGCGCATTGCAAGAGAGAAGCCTTTTCCAGTCGCAACAGTATGCGACAACGGTATACCGATCTGAGCTTGCCCTGAAGCTACAGGGCCTCGGCTACGAGATCGAACGCGGCAAGCATGGGCAGCCTGAGATCAAGGGATATTCGCAGGAGTATTTGGAGGCATCGAGTCCGCGTCGTGTGCAAATCAAAGAACACCTGCAGGAGATTGGAAGAGAAGGTGCGGGTGCGGCGCAAGTTGCCGCTCATCGCACCCGCGACAGCAAGGAACTCCATTCGCCTGAAGAGGTCTTGCAGCAGCACCATGAGCTTGCTGCTCGGTTCGGCCATCAGGCAGATCGTGTCGTCGCAAAGGCACAGGGACAGCATAATCAAGTTCAGCCGGAGAAGACGGCCCAGCAGTCAGTGACGTATTCGCGCAACCATGTCTTTGAACGCTCCGCAGTTCAGGACGAACGCGCAATCCTACAGGCGGCGATAGACCGCAGCATGGGACAGGCTTCCTACAGTCAGGTGCGACAGGAGTTTGAACAGCGGGTGGCGCGTGGCGAGTTTCGGGAGATTACACGGACAGATGGCCGTGCAGCGCCACTGTATACGACTGCCGAGATGATGCGGAAGGAGCGAGAGATCGTTGGCCATATGCAGCGCGGCAATCAGTGGAGCTATAGCGATCCGATGTTGGTGTCGCCACAGTTGCGAATCTGGACAGAAGATCGCCATCCTGAGTTGAATCGTTCACAACGCCAAGCGGTGGATGAGATCTTCATCAGTCGCGAGAAGATTGTTGGACTCGATGGTGTCGCAGGCGCAGGCAAGACGACGACGCTGTCCGTTGTCCGCGAGGGTGCTGAAGCGCAGGGCTACAGAGTGGAAGGATTCGCGCCGACCTCTCGCGCTGCACACAAGCTTGCTGAGGCCGGCATGGAGACCTCAACTCTCCAGCGTCACCTTGCGAAAGGTACACAGCCCGATACGGGAGAGAAGCGCTTGTATGTACTCGATGAGTCCTCGCTTGCCTCCACGCGCCAGATGCACGAGTTCATCGAACGTCTCCATCGGAATGATCGGGTGCTGTTGGTAGGGGATAGCCGCCAACATGAGGCCGTTGAAGCGGGCCGTCCTTTTGCGCAACTACAGGAAGCCGGTATGCGGACGGCGACGTTGAATGACATCGTTCGCCAGCGTGATCCAGAGTTGAAACAGGTTGTCGAACAGTTGGCTAGCGGCCAGGTTGGAGCTGCTGTCGAGAGTCTTGACCAGCAGGGTCGAGTGCATCAGGTAAAGGGACACGATGAGCGTATTGCTGCTATTGCGCGGGAGTATGCCAAGTCACCTAGCGGCACACTTGTCGTTTCGCCGGACAATCGTTCGCGCAGCGAGATCAATCAGCGGATACATGATGAGCTGCAATCGCGTGGACTTGTGAGCAAGCAAGAGCATTCGGTACGGACGCTTGTTCCGCGTCAGGAGATGACCGGCGCGGACCGCAGTTGGGCGCAGCAGTACCAGGTCGATGATATCTTGCGGTACTCGCGCACATCGAAGGAGACCTGTATCGAGAAGGGTGAATATACCCGCGTCCTCGCTGTGAATGCCCAGGAGAACACTCTGACCGTGACACGGGCGAATGGGGAACAGACGACCTATGACCCGCGTCGTCAGGTTGGAGTCTCCGTCTACCGGTCGCAGGAGAGGAAGTTCTCGGTGGGGGATCGAATACAGTTCACAGCGCCCAGCCATGAGATGAAGATTGCGAATCGTGACTTGGGAACCGTGGAGAGTATCGGGCGGGATGGAACCATGCGGTTGCAGTTGGACAATGAGCGCAAAGTCGAATTCAATCCACAACAGCATTCGCATCTTGACCACGGCTACGCCGTAACCAGCTACTCCAGCCAGGGCCAGACTGCGGAGCGGGTGTTGGTTAACGTAGACACGGAGCTTGCGGCAAAGGATCTGCTCAACAGCCGCATGGCCTATGTCTCGATCTCGCGCGGTCAATTTGACGCCCAGATATTTACCGACAGTCTGGAGAAGTTGCCAAAGGCTTTGGGACATGATGTTTCGCACCAGAGTGCCCTTAAGCCCGAACAGGCTATCGCCTTACCTGAGCAGAAGATTATGACGCCTAAGCAGGACGTGGAGGTGAGTATGGGGTTCGGGTTGAGCCTCTGAACGCAGTAGTTGAGGAGAGATGAAGGCGCTATTGCAAGTGGGTCATAGAGAGCGCAGAGCAATTTCGGACGAGCACGACAATTGTGGTACAGGGGATGGGATTATGTCGGCAGAGAGAGTCATAGATTTCGACAGAGGCGGATTGAAGTCGTCGCATCAGGGGAACACTGAGCTATCGTTCAAGCCACAGCGCAGAAAGCCTCCGCAGAGGGTGACTGTTGCTCCGGAAGACAAACTGCTCGTCAGCCGCGAAGAGGCCGCTCAACTGCTGTCTATTAGCCAGCGTGGCCTGGACTACCTTGTGGCCTCGAAGCGTTTGCCGACAAGGCGGATTGGCGGTCGGGTTCTGATCCCAGTAGCGGATCTACGTAGGTATGCCCGTTGCGACCATCCCGAGAATATCGTGGTCTATTCGCCCGACCGTACAGGGTGAGTTTGTTCGCACCCCGGGTTAGTGGTCTGCTATACCAGTGCTTCGAGTCCGTGCTTCTCGACCACAAACAAAAGTTTCAAGGCCATCCCGCTCGGCTGCTTGGCCCCCGTCTCCCATTTTTCAACGGTGGATTCACTGGTATTCAGATAACGGGCAAAAACTGGCTGGCTGACGCGATGCCGTAGCCGCAGCTTCTTGATTTGCGCGGGCTTCAGGGCTGGAGGTGTCGTCAAACAGGCTTCGTCGAAGCCCTTCATTGTGGTCTTGTCGATTGCTCCAACCTTATGCAGGGCTGTAGCGGAAGAATGGATTGCCTCAAAAGCATCGCTCTTGAACTTATGCTTAGTTGCCATTGCAAATCTCCGTCCAGTCATGATCTTGTAGAAGCCGATGCACCTGCTTCGACGTGAGTGTTCTGTAGGCCTTCACCAGCTTGCGAAACTCAACTAGCTCATCGTCGTCAATGTTCGCCCGATCTTGCTTGGCAAACAGATACTCGTAGACCCAGAATGTTCCAACCTTCGCGAGAATGATCGAACGGTATTGGTTTTTCTTTAGGCGCTTCTTATAGGACGCCCACCGCCCAGATCGTCGGCCTGCCCAATCGCAACCTGCGAAACTGCGGAACAAAGTTCATCATCCGTGATGTGCGCCTTTCGTGCTGCTTTCGCAAACCACGAAGTCTTGAAGGCTCTCACGGGATTTGCGGACGACATGGCCATCAGAGATAGTGTAGCAGCTGGTGCAACCTTCATTCATCGAAGATCAACGGGCAGGGAAGAGATTCAAGCCTTGTGAGTACGAGAAAGAGCGGCATTCATTTCGCTCGATACGTGCGCTTTGCTCAGGTGGGTATACCGAGCACTCATCGCAATCGTCTTGTGCCCTAATACCTCTTGGATCACCTTTTGATTCGCGTTGTTGGCAGCAAGTCGTGAACCGGCGGTGTGTCGGCTGAGTTGGTGCCATCCAAGATCGGTGATGCCTGCCTCTCGCTTGGCTTTCTCAAACCACTCGCGATTCTCCCGGATGGTGAACACCCTGCCATCGAGCTTCATTCGCTTCGTTTCTTTGTCACCTCTGAGTTCCCGCATCCGATCTTGAATTTTCTGCTGATCTTTGAGGGCCGCATACACGTCATCCGTCATGGGAACTGTGTGCGGTACGCCCGTCTTTGTGTCTGGCAAGGTGATGAGGCGAAGTTTGAAGTTGATGTCGGGCCAGGTGAGCGCGTACTGATTGCCTTTACGCATTCCTGTTTGGGAGCCGACCGTGATCTCATTCGGATGCTCGCGCAGTTCTAGGCGGGTCATCTCGTAATCCGCGGGTGTCTCCGCAATCCACGTCTCTAATACAGCCCGGAGCTTGTCCTCTTCGGCATCGCTCATCCAACGCGGATGGCCGAGAGTCACGGCGAAGTGGGGGACATCACGGCATGGGTTGGATTCCACCAGCTTCCGCTCTTTCGCGTACGTATAGATCGCAGATAGCGCGGACTTGTAACGATTCAATGTCCCAGCAGCACGCCCGAGCGATATGAGCCAATCCTTGATCTCATGTGGCTCCAGAGAGACGGCTGGACGGTCGCCAAACGCCTCCTTGATGACACCGACCCGCTGCGGAGGGTTTACCTGGTCCTTCGGACGTTCAGGATTGTTAGGGTTCTGGATATGGGCAAGATATTGGTCGCAGAGTTCTTCAATTAGGAGGCTATTGGCACGGTGCTCCTTCAACTCTTTCTTTTCGGCCAACGTCAGTAGCGGTTCCGCTGCGCTGGAGGGAAGAGAAGCGACACCTTCTTTGTGTCGCAAACCTTTGGCGGTCTCCAGCCAGACAACGGCAGATTCGTGGTCTGGGAAATTCTTCCGAACGCGGCTTCCATACGCCTTATATTGAGCCTCCCATGTACCCCGATCAGGACGGAACTTGATACCTCGAACCTCTTTTGGCTTCCTCGCCATCGCACACCTCTACCACCATCATAGAATTCTTGGTGGAACTTTGGTGGCGCTTTTGTACCGGTAATCCTGCAATTGCGTGCAAGTCATTGCAAGACTGCATGTCGCATAGGTGTATGATAATGAATGGCTTACGAAGTTATTTGCAACTCATTGCGAGTCGCTGCAAACCTTGATTTTCGCCCTCTCAAGGCGAAGAGTTCGGGTTCGAGCCCCGATAACGCTACCAACAAACTCTCTGCATCTTTCCTCAAAGCATCCTTCTTCCCACAACTCGTGGTTTACGCGTGCGAGCCGTCTACGCCAAATAGCCTGGCCGTTCAGGTCGCACGGAACCCCGCCTTCCGCATCGCCACGCCCACCTCCGGATTGCGCGCGAACACATCCCACACATAGCCGGAGCGCAGGTTCTCCGCCATGACCAGCCCAATCCCCAGGTCGATCCCCAATACATCTGCGTCATACCAGCCCGCCGCTGGATGGAACGCATCGCAGAAGCCATACCGCCCATAAACCTTCTGCCCATACCGTGTTTTCAGCGATCGCAGTGTCCGTAGGCACGCGGACGGCACAAACGGGAGCGACCCCGCCGCCGCATTCGGGACCACAGACCCGTCCACGCCCCCGAAGCTGCGCGCCAGCGCCGCCGCATTGAGGCCGGTGCCATACCGCGCCGCCTCCGCGTTCATCATGCCCGCTGGCGACGGTCCTCCCCACGCCGTATACCCATGCGCCGAGTCCGAAGCGCTGATGCCCCAGTAGTCGGCCGAGTACGGGCCCGCCCAGCGCCAGGCAAAACCGCCCGGTGCGCCTTCGTCGCCGTCACCGAGTTCGCATAGTAGTCTGCATATCTGTCCCGCTTACCCCGAAAATCAAACCACGCATGGCTGTACTGGTGGACGAACAGCGGATCGTTCCCCCCTATGTAGCTGAACTCCGCATACCTCCATCGTCGGCCGTGTAAACGCATCCCACGCGCTCGCTTCCACGGGGTGCGTAGGGCTTCCCATCGCCAGCAGATACAGCATCATCAACTCGCAGTAATGGTTCCACCGCGAGGGGATAAACCCACCTCCGCGGATGCCCATGGCAAATGTCGGGCCGCCGTTCAGCATCCACGGCCAGTCCACGCGCTCGTACAGCTTCGTCGCCAACCGCACCACCTCGGCGTCGTCGGCGAAGTGCGCCCCGCGCCGTCATCGCGCCGCACAGCAGCAGGGAAGTGTCGATCGGCGAAATCTCACTGCCCGCAAACGGCAGCCCTGCCTCCACATCGTTAAAGTGGTACAGAAAGCCATGCTCGTGCTGCAGCACCTCCAGGTGATACCGCAGCGTTCGCCGCACCTGCCCCAGCACCTCCGCCCGCGCCCTGTACCCGCGCTTCTTCTCCGCGATGCACGACGCCGTCAGCCCAAACCCCGTCGCTGCAATCGACGCCATCCGTCGCGCATCGAGCTCGCCCGTAGCATTCGCAAACGCCGCGCGGTCCAGCACCCTGCCCAACTGGCAGCACCTGCCTGCTCCACAAAATACAGGCACCCGCGCCGCGTCATGTCCTCCAGAAACGCATCGTCCGCCGCACTCAGCACGTGCGCACGCACTCGCGTGCGTTGTGCGATACCGCCCACTCCCGGCAGCATCGCCGCGCCTGCAATCCACTGCATCGCCGTCCGACGGTCCATCCGTCACCATCAACCAGCACGACCGCCAGGCCCGTGCGCTGGAACTTCGAGGTGCAGCCGCCCCTGGCTCAAATGCAGATGCTCCCGCCGGCGCCATCGCCCCGGCCTTGCGCAGCTCTGCAATCTGATCGCGCGAAAGGTTCTCCGGCCGCCCCATCGCGTCATACGCCTTCAGCACATTGCCGTGCACATCATCCACGCGCAGTACTTCCACCGCGGCCTCCGGCGCCACGTGCTTCATCGCTACATCGAATACCCTTCACTGGCCCCGCCGCTTCCTTTGGCCACGTATATGTCGCTCCCGTACCCGTCGGGGGAGCGGTAGTTTCCACAGCGCCAGCACCATCCCCTGGCCCTTCGTCGTCGCCAGCACCGAGTCTGAATCCACCGCAATCCGCCGCTCGCCCAATTCATGCAGCGCCGCAAAGATGTTCAACGTCGGCTTCGGGATCTCATCCGCCGCCATCAACCCAAAGCCGCCATAAAACGGTGTCCGCACCACGCCCCTGCTCCCTCAAACACATCCGAAAACGACCAGTACGCCATGCTCTGCACCAGCCCGTCGCATTGCCGTATCGTGTTCGCCAGCCACGGCCCCATGTACGGCGAGTCCGTCACATTCGGCTCATTCGCATAGCTCGCGTTGTACTCGCTGAAGATCAGCGGCATCTTCGGATAGGGTGACGCGGCAATCTCGTCATGCACCAATCTTCACCGCGCGGTACACCATTTGGGTCCCGCGGAACATCTTCATTCGTGTGCAGCACGTTGTCCGCCGTGTCGTTCGCATACACATGCGTCGACGTGAAATCCACCCGGCACATTCTTCGCCTTGGCATGCGCCAGGAACGCCCCCACCCACGCCCGCCTGCGCCGTCGCCGGACCACCCACCTGCAGTCGGGCATTCACACTCCTCAGCGTCCGCGCCGTATGGTCGTACAGCTCCCAGTACGTTGGCTGCTTCGGCTTGCCGTCCCAGAAGTCCAGGTTCGGTTCGTTCCACACCTCGAACTTCCACGTCGCGACCTCTTCAATTCCATACCGCGCGATCAGGTGCTCGGCAAACGCCCGCACCATCTTGTCCCAGTCATCGTAGCTCTTCGGCGGCGACACATCCGGGTGATACCAGAAGGCGTGCAGATCATTCGGATCGCTCGCCATCTTCTTCGGCATAAAGCTCATCTCGACAAACGGCCGCACTCCGTTTTCCAGCAACCCATCGTAGATCTGGTCCACATAGCTGAAGTTGTACACACTTGCATCATTGGCCTTCTGCGCGGCCAGCCCAGGGTTCTTGGTCTGCCGGTCCGGGTCATAAAGGCCCACCTCATCATTGAAAATCCCATGGAACCGCACCGACTGAAAGTTCGTCGCCTTCTTTACCTTCCGCAGGTCATCGCGATAGCTCTGCCGCAGCGAAAGAATCGCCCGCCCCGACCCGAACGTCTGCTCCCAGAAATGCGGAAACGGCGTCGTCGCCGCCTGCGCATCCACAGCCACCCGCACCTGCGCTCCCATATCCGGGGCGAGGGAAATGCTGCAAATACTACGCTGGCCCAAAATAGCTTGCTCTTCATCATGGAATAAATCTCGCTCAAGAATGCCTTGCTGGGAAGGAAAGAGGGTACGCCGTCGCCGGTGTACCCTCCGCAGAGAAACAGATAAACAATCACGTCTAGAAGCTGAACCGCGCCTGAAAGTTGATCGTTCGGGAGCCCAGCGCCGATTGGGCCTGGCCAAAATTAGTAGAAGCAATGTTGTTGGAGATGCTTCCGGTATTGATGTTGAGATTGTTGAACAGATTGAAGAAGTCCGCTCGAATTTCCAGCTTGGCATCTTCGCCCAGCACCCGCATCTTCGGCAAACCGAAGGCCTTGGTCAGCGCCCCATCCACGTCCTTGTAGCCCGGTCCAGAGAAAGAGTTCCGTTCAATGCCCGGAGGCGGCGGGAGCCCAGCAGCCACACCAGGGAAGTTCGCTCCGGCTAGTGCTGCGGTGTAATCGGGAACGGACGAAATTGTTATTGCGGTAGTTATTGCCGTTACCCGTCGAAACACCCGTGCCTAGGTTGGGAAAGTTGCTGGCAGCCGTATTTGGCTGTGCCTCATACGCGCTGTTCGCGCGTATCTTCCTGGCTCCGCCTACATACTGCGGCCGCAGCGATCCATAACCGCAGTTCGCGCAATACAGGTTCGGCGTCGAGTACGTGGGCGTCCATCCAAAGCCCGTATGCAGGTTGAAGATGCCGCTCAGCGACCATCCGCCAGCTACCTTCTCCAGCAACCCGTTATTGCCATGGAAGAACACAGGCTGCCACAGCCCAAACACCTTCAGCGACTTGCTCACATCGAAATCCGAACGTCCCCACGCATACCGCGGGTTGTAGGGGTACGGGTCTTGCGAGTACGGCCCCGAATTGTCGTCCATGCTCTTCGCATAGGTAAACTGCGAATCAATCGAGAAGTGGTGCGCCATCTGGTGCTTCAGGCCCAGCAGAAGAGCGTTGTTATTGGACGCGCCGTTATTGCCAAACTCGCCGATTCCTGTAACCAGCGGATTTAACGCAATCTTGTCCGCGGCGGCCAGTGCATTCAACCCCAACGTTGCGGATCAGGTGGTGCGACGCACTCCCTTCATACGCTGCGGACGCAACCAGCTGGTGACCGAGGTCATAGTCCGCCTCCAGCGAGTAGTGGGTGCGTATACGCAGTCGGAATGTGTGACGGAAACGCCCTCGAGATTTGCATTGCCCGCCGTGGGCAGGCCCGCGCTGTTGAATGTCGTGATCGTATTCGGATTCGACGGATAGCCAAACAAGCTGGCCGGGGTGCTGGAGATGCCGTACACGATGTTTGGATTGATCGCTGTCGGCCCGGTGCTGGCAAAGTTTACGTTGTTGGCCCCAGGAGGATTGTTCGCGCCCGCTGGAGGAGACCGCGATCTCTTCCTGATTGTAGTTCAGTCCATATCCGCCGCGTATAACCAGCTTGTTGTTGAAGTGCAGTGGGCTCCAGTTAAAGCCGAGCTCCGGCCCGAAGTTGCCCTTCTGGGGAATCCAAAGGTTGCCGCCCTGGCGAATGGTGATGCCAGTCAGCAACGCCGCGCCCTGGCCGAACTGCACTGTGCTTAGCGTGTTCTGCTTCGAATCCAGCGAGCCGAAGTACGAGTATCGAAGACCGTAGTTGAGCGTCAGATTGGGCCGGACCTTCCAGTTGTCCTGGGCGAAAAATCCGAAGATGTCTTCGCGGTTGTCCTGCCGGGGAGTACCGCTCGGTACGCCGGTCAAAGCGTTGAAGCTGCCGCTCTCCGAGCTCGGTGCATCGTTCAAAAAATCCCAGATGTCGAAGAATCCATACTGCGGCCGGTCGCTGTAGGTCGGGTCTTGCAAGTAATACAGCCGCGTCACCTCGCCGCCGAACTTTACGGTGTGCTCACGCAGAACTTTGGTCGCCACATCCTTATAGCCATACGTCCATTGGTTGAGGTGGCTGCCGATGCCCGGACCAAACTGGGCAAGGCTGATGCTTCCGCCTGCACCTGCATTGCCCTGCGGCAATCCCAGTGGAGACTGAGGATTGTCCGTGATCTCGTTCCAGCGCCATCCGGCCGCGTTGGCTCGCGCCTCGTTCAGGAACGTCGGGCTGAACGTGTGATTCCAGATGACCGAGAAGGCATCGTTCACCTGGTGGTGGTGGAAGAAATCGTACGGGCGGTTCCCGCTGTTGTAGCTGGACTCACCCTGCGGCACCCAGTAGATGGCAAACGCCAGGTGGTCCCGGCTGGTCGCATCCGCATCCAGGCGCCCGTTGTACTGCGTCTGGATGGACTTTGAAGGATTCACCACGTTGTAGTACGCCACATCGGCCACCGTCCCCAGTCCGTTGCCGATACCAGGCGCCTGATTATTGCCCGGGATGAACGTCCGATCCTGGGTCCCGCGGCCGGAGGTCAAGGGTGTGCCAATGTTAAGTCCGCCTGCCACCTGGTGGCAGTTCAGCCCCTCAGTTAGCCCCGCATTTGCGCAAGTCTGCGAAATCAGCGTGGCGTTCGCCACTTGGGCTCCGGGATACGTGAGGTACGTCGACGCGATCGTTCCTGAGCCTCCCAGCGCGTCGAACGCCGGCGTGTCATACCATCCCTGCGAGGTGGACGATGAGTTATTGCGAATCGCCTCATACGCAAAGAAACCAAAAATCTTGTCCTTCCAGATTGGGCCGCCGATACTGCCGCCGTACTGGTTGAAGCGCGCGTTATCACGATTCAGGCCACGGTCTTCTGGCGTCCCCGCCTGCAGAGACCCGGGCCCGTTGTACGTCTGGTAGGCGTTCAGCCCGGCCGGTTGATGCGGAAGAACGCGCTGCCATGTATCTGGTTGGTGCCCGTCTTCGACGTGATCTGAATCTGTGCGCCGCTGAAGCGTCCGTCCTCGGCGTCGTAGCTGTTGGTGACAATCTTCACATCACCCACGGAGTCCTCCGAAGGTGTAATCACCGACGAACCGCCCCACACCACACTTGCCGTACTGATGCCATCGATGCTGATGCCGTTGGTCTCAAACTGTCCGCCATTGGCATTCGCCGAAGGTCCGTTTTCCGTCTTGAAGATGCCGTCCGTCGCTCCGGAAGGCCCGCCATTCGTCTGGTTGCCAGGTGCGGTATAGCTGCCGCCCCCGCTACTTTGCGCACCATCGGCGATCACCGCCTGGGGCCAGCTGCGTAAGGTTGAAACATCACGCCCCGCCGAAGCAAAGTGCTGAATCTGGTTGCTGTTGATCGTCGCCTGCACATTGCTCGTCTGCGTGTCGAGGGCCGGCGCGACCAGACGCATCCACTGAAACCGACTGCGTCACCTCACCCAGCTCCAGCTTTACGCTTAGACCGTTCGCCTGCTCGGGAATAAACTGCAGGTTGTTTAATACCTTCGTCTGGAATCCTTTGGCCATCACCGTCAATGTGAAGTTGTCCGAAGGCAGGGCGTTGAAGTTGAACACGCCGGCCCCGTCGCTCACATGTTGCTGCACGTTGTTCGTCGCCGTGTCGGTCAGCGTCAAGCTTTGCTCCCGGAATCACCCCGCCATCGGGGTCGGTCACCGTGCCTGCACGCTTGTCCGGAACTGCGCCCGAGCGCTCACTGCTGTCAGTCCAAGCACGGCCACTGCGGCCGCCATCATCATCTTCCGCAGCCACCTGCGCCCACTGCTTCTGCCTGTCTCAACGTGCGTCATTCCATCCTCCAAAAACTTTCCTCTGGCCCGCCCACATCCGTCTTCATCCAGATAAAGGCTTAGGCAAACGTTTGATTCGAGCAAAACTATGCTCCGTTGCGCCCATCGATGTCAAGATCTGCAAAACATATTTCTCCATCCCGACCGCGCCGGTAGCCAATCCCCAGGACCCGAAGCCGCTCTGTGTAACACTTTCATCCGTGGCCAGGCCGTCCAAACCCGCAGACTCCTCCAACCCCGCGCCCGCCCGCGCCCAGGCTGCTGTCTTCGCTCGCCACCCTTGCCGCCCACCTCAATCTCTCCCAGGCGGCCATCTCACGCGTCCTCAACCGGGCCCCCCCGCCGCGCGCTCCATCCCAGAGGCCACCCAGCAGCGCATCTTCGCCGCCGCCCGCCTCTTCAATTACCGCCCAAACGTCCCTCGCCCGTTCGCTCCGCCGGGGCCACTCCATGACCGTCGGCGTTCTCGTTCCCGAGCTCTCCGAAGGCTAACGCAACCCTCGTCCTCGCCGGCCTGGAGCAGGGCCTCCTCCAGGCCGGCTACGTCTACTACCTCATCTCCCACCATCATCGCGCCGAGGGTCGTCGCCAACTCCCAGTCACTCCTCGCCGAGCGCTCCGTCGACGGCCTCATCGCCATCGACACTCTCCTCTCCACCCACGTTCCTTTGCCCACCGTCACCGTCTCCTGCCCGGACGCGCAGGAAGGCGTCACCAACATCGTCCTCAACCACCGCCGCGCCGCCGAGCTCGCCATCGACCACCTCAGCGGCCTCGGCCACCGCCAAATCGCGGTCATCAAGGGCCAGGCCTTCAGCTCAGACTCCCAACCCCGCTGCAGGGCCATCCGCCAGGCCGCGTCCCGCGCCGGCATCACCCTCAACCTCAAGCTCGTCGCCCAGCTGGAAGGGGACGCCCCCACCCACGAGCCCGGCTACTTCGCCGCCCAGCGCCTGCTCGCCTCCAGCCTCCCGTTCACCGCTCTGCTCTGCTTCAACGACGTCTCCGCCATCGGTGCCATCCGCGCCATCCGCGAGGCCGGCCTCCGCGTCCCGCAGGACGTCTCCGTCGTAGGCTTTGACGACGTCCAGTCCGCCGCCTTCCAGAACCCGGCCCTCACCACCGTCCGCCAGCCCCTCCGCACCATGGGCATGCTCGCCGCCGAAACCCTCCTCCGCCAGATCACCTCTCCCGCCGCCGACCACCGCCCCGCCAAGCAACTCATGATCGACCCCGAGTTCATCGTCCGCGAGTCCACTGCTCCACCCCCGAAACACTCGCCGCGGAAATAACTCAGTCCAACAAGCTCCTTGCAGCACAAAATAGCCCCATCCGACACAAGTGAGCCCAGCCCCTCCGCAAAGCCTCCGCCTAGCAAACCTTCGCGAAACCCACCAACTTGGCGAATTTCGCCTTAAAGCCCTCCCCGCGCCCACCGCGGCACCTCTGCGCCTACCGGGTTAAAGCTGTTGCCGTTGCCTTTTGCTTCTCTCGCCAATCCCCATCCACTATTCACAGTCTCCCCGATGCACTAAACTCAAGGCATCGGCCTCTCACAAAGCGCCGCAGATCTCCCCTGAATCGGGTCTCTTCGAGGGCGCACCATGGCTCGTTTTACTTCACTCATCTTTGCCGCCGCCGTCTGCCTGGCGGCCACCTGTGCGCACGCCCAGACCGGCGGACCGCCCTCCGCTGGCAAGCCCATCGGCTCCATCAACTTCGGCTCCCACGGCGACAACAGCCCACGCTCCAACACGCGCACCATCTCCGGCTTCGTCGAAGACGCCTCCGGCAAGCACCTTACCGGCGCCACCGTCTTCCTCAAAGACACCCAGAAGAACTCCGTCGTCGCTCTCAACGCCGACGATCAGGGTGCCTACCGCTTCGGCTTGCTCCCTCTCACCACCGACTACGAACTCTGGGCCACCGTCAACGGTAAGAAGACCGTCGTCAAGCCCGTAAGCTCCTTCCTCACCCAGAAGGAAGTCACCATCCTCCTCAAAGTCGACAAGTAGCGCCACGAACGCACAGATTTACTACTTCTTACTCTCTACCCCTTGCTCCCTATGAAGACCTTCTACATCGAGACCTTCGGCTGCCAGATGAACGCCCACGACTCCGAGAAAGTCGTCGGCACGCTCCTCCAGGAGGGCTACACCCAGACCTCCGACGAGCCGAGGCCGGCCTCATCCTCTACAAACACCTGCTCCATCCGCGACAAGGCCGAACAGAAAGTCTTCCATCGCCTCAACGAATACAAGAAGCTTCACGGAGAAGGGAAGCGCTTCGCCGTCATCGGCTGCGTCGCGCAGCAGGAGGGCGAGCGTATCTTCGAAAAGGCCCCCCTACGTCTCCCTCGTCGCCGGCAGCTCCAGCTACCGCAACCTGCCGGAGATGCTCACACCGCCTCGAAGCCGGCGAGACCCGCATCACCGGCCTCGACGGACCGCCAGACCGACGAGACCTTCGACACCGAGTTCACCGCCCGCACCAACCCCCACCGCGGCTACATCACCATCATCGAAGGCTGCGACAAGTTCTGCGCCTACTGCGTCGTCCCCTACACCCGTGGCAAGGAGCGCTCCCGCACCTCCGCCTCCGTCCTCGCCGAAGCCCAGCGCATCGCCCAGCTCGGCTACACCGAAATCCAGCTCCTCGGCCAGAACGTCAACAGCTACCACGACCCTAGCGCGAAGCGCTCCTTCGCCGAACTCCTCGCCGCCGTCGGCGAAGTCAACGGCATCCAGCGCGTCCGCTTCACCACGTCTCATCCACGAGATTTTACCCGGGACATCGTAGCAGCCATCGACGCCGTCCCCACCCTCTGCGACCACGTCCACCTGCCCGTCCAGTCCGGCAGTACCGCCGTCCTCAAGGCCATGGCCCGCGAGTACACCCGCGACTGGTACCCTCGAACGCATCGCCTGGACCAAGGCCGCCAAGCGCGACATCTCCCTCACCTCCGACATCATCGTCGGCTTCCCTGGCGAGACCGACCGCGACTTCGAAGACACCATCACCCTCCTCGACGAGGTCGGCTACGACGCCATCTACGGCTTCAAATATTCCCGCCGCCCCAACACCCCCGGCCATCCACCTGCCCGACAGCATCCCCGAAGACGTAAAAGTCCAGCGCCTCGCCGTCCTCAACGCCCGCCAGCGCGAAATCCAACGCACCAACTACGCCCGCCACCTCGGCCAGGTTTTGCCCGTCATGGTCGAGCACGGCGCCAACGCCCGCGGCCAGATCACCGGCCGCAGCAGCCAGAACAAGACCGTCAACTTCTCGTGCGACAGCGCCCCTCCCATCGGCAGCTACATCGACGTCCGCATCACCCAGGTCTTCCCCAGCTCTTTAGTCGGCGAAGCCATCAGCACACCCGTCGCCCCCAGTGCCACGCTCCTGGCCCAGCAGGCCCTCAACCAGCGCATCAACGTCTGACTGGAAGCTGGCTCACTGGAAAGCTGGGTACTCGTAGCTGTAGGCTCGAAGATGGCAGCTGAACGTCGATACCCCTGGCTGCGACAATGCGCGCGCACTCGGTCAACACAGCGTTACACTAGGCCCATGCACCTCCCCGGCTTCAAGCCCGGACCGCGACCCCTACCACCGAGCCCGAGGTCGAAGTCCGCATTCGCGGCCTCATGATGGACCCCTCCACCAAGATGCCCATCGTCGTCCTCAACGACCTCACCGGAGAGGTCGTCCTCCCCATCTGGGTCGGCATGTACGAAGCCAACGCCATCGCTCTCGAGATCGAGAAGGCCACCACGCCACGTCCCATGACGCACGACCTCATGCGCAACCTCATCGACGGCCTCAACGCCCGCGTCACCCGCGTCGTCGTCGGCTCCCTCCGCGAGGACACCTTCCACGCCACCATCTGGATGGACCAGGCCGGCGAGACCGTCGCCCTCGACGCCCGCCCCTCCGACGCCATCGCGCTCGCCCTCCGCTCCGACTGCCCCATCTTCGTCTCCCAGCAGGTCTTCGACCACGCCCGCCGCGCCTCCGCAGGTGCCACCAGCCTCAGCCCCGAAGACCTCCGCCGCTGGCTAGAAAGCTTGAACGACGACGAGATGGGCCGCTACAAAATGTAAGCCAGGTTTTGTAACGTCAAGCCAGATTCTTGCTTTGTAACGTCGAGCCAGATTCTTGGCTGGAACAAAGCGCCAGGTTATTGGCTGTAACAAAGCTTTGTCATCTCGACCGAAGCGAAGCGAAGTGGAGAGACCCCCTTATTTTGCTTGAAGCCGCAAGCCACCACCCCAGGAAGAAGGCCCGCCCCACAGCGATGTACCCTAACCCTGTGCGCAACACCCTCCTAGCCCTGCTCGCTTGGCTCCTCCGCCTCACCCGCCCCCGCACCGCAAACGCCGCCACACACCCTCCTGATCCTCCAGTACCAGATGCCCCTCGGCTGCTGCGTCCACAACACCCCGCTCTACACCGCCCTCAAACAAGCCTTCCCTGCAGCAACGGTCATCGTAGCCACCCGTGGCCTCGGCCTCGCCACCCTCCAGCACGACCCCCACATCGACCACCTCCTCTCCACCGCCGACCCCACAACCTCCCTCCTCGCCGCCCTCCGCGTAGCCACACAACTTCGCCGCACCCTGCGTCAGCAAAACTCAACCCAGACATCATCCTGCAAGACGCCTCCAGCCGCGCCGGCTCCTTCGCCCTCCTCAGTGCGCTGCTCCGTCTCGCCCCCACGGCCGGCTTCGCCAACGCCCCCGCCCTCTACGACACGCACCTGCCCTACGACCCCACTCTCAGCATCATCGACAACAACCTCCGCCTACTCACCGTCCTCGGCACCACGCCCCACCACGTCGAGCCCGCCGTCTACTTCACCCCCGCCGACCTCACCCACGCACGCACACTCCTCGCAGACGACCCCCCCCCCCACCACCGCCTTCATCGTCCACGGCAGCGGCGCCCAGCCCACCGCCTGGCACGACGACCGCTTCGCCGCCGTCATCCGCCACGCCGACTCCCTCGGCCACCGCATCCTCTATCTCGGCACCGCCGCCGAAGCCCCCATCATCGACCGCATCCGCACCCTTTCCGCCAACCTCGGCACCTCACTCGCCGGCCGCACCACCGTCCCGCAGCTCGCCGCCCTCCTCTGCCTCTGCGACCTCGCCGTCTCCGTCGACACCGGCAGCCTCCACGTCGCCCGCGCCACCGGCCTGCCCCTCGTCATCCTCCACCCCTGCTGGCAAGACCCCATCGACTGGCTCCCCATCCACGCCCCCAACGCCCGCATCCTCCGCGGCCCCCGCACCCCCACCATCCCTCCCAACTACCGCCTCGACGACATCCCCACGGCCGCCGCCACAACCGCCCTCAACGACCTCCTCACCCTCTGCCCCCCCACCCCCGCGGCCCGCGAAGCTCGCACCCAGCGCCTCCTGAGCTAGCGCAGTCGACATCTAAGGGCCGAAGGCCCGCCCTATACCAGCGAGGGGGCGCAGCCCCTCGTACGCGTCGCCGGAAGATGCGAGGGCTGAAAGCCCGACCTATAGACCTCCGCGCGACCACGCAAACAACCCCTACCGCACCGCCAACTCATCCAGCCACGTATAAAACTCCGGAAACGACACACTCGCCGCCTCCGCCCCCTGGATCTCCGTCTCCCCTTCAGCCCTGAGGGCGGCAATCGAAAACGCCATCGCAATCCGGTGGTCCAACCCCGAATCGACAACGCCGCCCCGCAGCCGCTGCCCTCCGGGGATGTCCATGCCGTCCTCATGCTCGGTCACCTCGGCCCCCATCGCGCGCAGGTTCTTCACCACCAGCGCAATCCGGTCACTCTCCTTCACCCGCAGCTCCTTCGCATCGCGGATGCGCACGCCGCCCTCGCTGTAAGGCGCAATCGCGGCCAGCACCGGCAGCTCATCAATCAACTGCGCAGAAAGCGCCCCGGCAATCTCCATCCCGCGAAACACCTTGCCGCGGTTCACCTGGATCGTGCCCACCATCTCGCCGTGGGCCTCCTCCACATTCAGCACCTTGATCACCCCACCCATGCCGCTGATCACATCCAGCAGCGTCGCCCGCGTCGGATTCATCCCCAGCGAATCCAGCACCAAATTCGAATTCTCAAACAACAATGCCGCACACAAAAAGAACGCCGCGGAAGACATGTCCCCCGGCACCGTAGCGTCAATCGCGCGCAGCTTCTGCCCACCCTCAATCCGCAGCCTGCCGTCTTCGCGCAACAGTTCCGCCCCAAACGCCCGCAACGCATGTTCGCTATGGTCCCGCGTCCTTACCTTCTCCGCAATCGACGTCGTCCCCTTCGCCTGCAGCCCCGCAAACAGCACGGCCGTCTTCACCTGCGCGCTGGCGATGGGCGCCTCAAAATCAATGCCCTTCAGCTCGCCCCCGCGCACCGTCATCGGCGCATGGCCATCCGTCAGCTCAATCCGGGCCCCCATCAACTCCAGCGGCTTGCGAATCCGCTCCATCGGCCGCGGCGTCAACGACGCATCCCCCACAAACCGATACACCCCCGCCTGCGCCGCCACCAACCCCGCCAGCATCCGCATCGTCGAGCCCGAGTTCCCACAATCCAAATCCCCCGCCGGCTGCGCCAGCACGCCCCCCGTACCCGTCACCGACACCACATTCCCCGCCGACTCCACCCGCGCACCCATCGCCGCCATGCATCCCAGCGAGC
Organism: Rhytidiadelphus loreus; assembly: GCA_947034895.1. Taxonomy (NCBI): domain Eukaryota; kingdom Viridiplantae; phylum Streptophyta; class Bryopsida; order Hypnales; family Hylocomiaceae; genus Rhytidiadelphus; species Rhytidiadelphus loreus. Next base: position 23,974 of record CAMQQG010000178.1, on the reverse strand, counting down.
TATGCGGGTCCGCCCCCGTAGAAAAATTCGACAGCCGCGAAGTCCCCTCCGCCAACCCCGCCAGCATCGCATACCGGTGCGAGATCGACTTGTCACCGGGCAACATCAAAGACCCGCGAAACCCCTTCGCAGGCAAAACCACCTTGGTCACAGAAGAAGCAGCATGAGCAGCAGAAGACATTCCAACAGTCTAACGTCACTACTCCTTACTCTCTACTCCTTACTCACTGCTTCTAGTGCCCCGGAGGCGCCTCAGGAAAAATCCGTATGTCCGCTACCCCACGATACCGCTCGGCATAGTCCATCCCATACCCAATCACAAACCGGTTCGGAATCTTGAAGCACGTGTAGTCGGCCTCGATCGGCACCAGCCGCCGCTCCGGCTTGTCCAGACACGTCGCGATCTTCAGGCTTGCCGGCTTGTGCTGCAGCATCAACCCGCGCAGGTAGCTCAGCGTCAGCCCCGTATCGAGAATGTCCTCGACCAGGATCACATGCTTGCCCTCGATCGGGTTGTCGATGTCCTTGATCAGCTTCACCGCGCCGCTCGAGACCCGCGCCCGCCCATAGCTCGACACCGCCACGAAATCGAACGTGTTGTCCACCGTGATCGCCCGCGCAAGGTCAGCCAGAAAGATCGCCGCACCCTTCAGCACGCCAATCAGCACAATCGACTGTCCGGCATACTCCTTGGAGATCTCATCCCCAACGGCCTTCACACGTTCCGCAATTGCTTCCACGCTATACAGTACGTCCATCGACGCAGGATCAACATAAGGGGGCAGGGGAGTAGCCATGCCTTCAGCCTAGCCTGAAACCTCCCTCCCGCCCAACTTTCTCTGAGGAAAAACCCACCCGAAATCCTTCCTCGCCGCAAAACGAACTGCCACTGGAAAACTGGCTTCCTGGAAAACTGACCCACCGGAAAAACCTGGCCCACTGAAAAACTGGCCCACTGAAAAACTGGCCCACTGAAAAACTGATAACTGACAACTGATAGCGCGCAGCTGGTTCCTGATACCCGGATGCCGTTCCTGATACCCCCATCCTCACGAGTGGAAGAGGCGCCCAACCACCGGAGGAGCAGTGGCCTTTAGGCCACTGAATCGCTACCCCGCGGCAAAGGGGCTTCAGGCCCGGAGGAGACCACCACAAAGGCCAGCACCTCCCAACTCCCCAATCTCTCCTCTCTGATCTCTCTCCCCACCCCGGCTATACTCAACCAAGCATGTACCCCTACCTTCACCTCGGCCCGTGGCATCCGGGCACCTTCGGCCTGCTCCTCTGGCTGGCCGCCGTCTGCGGCATCATCGTCCTCCACCGCAACTTCGTCCGCAACGGCGTCGACGCCGACGCCCTCAACGTCGTCACCATGGTCGTCCTCGCCGGCATCGTCGGTGCCAAGCTCTGGCATGAGCTGCAGGACGTCCCCGAGCTCCTCGCCGCCTGGCACCAGATCCTGCTCCCCGGCTGGCACAATCCCATCGGCGTGCTCTCCGGCTTCCTGCGCTGGTTCGCCGCCGGCTTCGCCTGGTATGGAGGCCTCCTCGCTGGCATCGCCGCGCTGCTCTGGCAGGGCCACCAGGCCCGCTTCAAGGGCCGGCTCGAAGGCACCCTCGGCCCCCCGCATCGGCGGCCTCCGCATGTTGGACCTCGCCGCCCCCGCCGCGGCCATCGGCTACGGCGTCGGCCGCATCGGCTGCCTGCTCTCCGGCGACGGCGACTACGGCATCAACACCACCCTCCCCTGGGGCGTCCACATGGCCAAGGATGCCCTCGTCCCGCCCCACCCCCCCGGACGCCCTCGTCCAGCCCACCCCCATCTACGAGCTCCTCTTCGCCCCTCGTCGTTCTTCTGGATCCTCTGGCAGCTAGGGAAGAAACACAAGCCCGTCGGCTGGCTCACCGGCCTGTATCTGGTACTCTCCGGCGTCGGCCGCTTCCTGGTCGAGTTCGTCCGCATCAACCCCCGCCTCTACTTTGGCCACAGCATGTCGAACGCCCAGGTAGCCGCCCTTGGCAGCGTCCTGCTCGGCATCGTCGTCATGGTCGCATCGAACGTGTTGAAACAGCAGTGGACGCCCGAACTCGCCGCCGACCCACGCACATGAGGAGTTACGACCAGAGTTTGACGTTGTGTCTGGGCTTCAGACCCGCCGTTGAAAGTTGACAGACGCTGGGGGACGGTTCGACTGGCTAGCGGGCATTTGACCGGCGAAGATGGGAGAAGGGCCGGGTGCCCCACATCTTGCATTTGAGATGTGGGTTCGCAGGATGTTTCGCACGCATTAACCTCAGCGCACCTTGCCACTCTCCGCGTTCGCCGTTTTGATCGCCGCCATAAAAAACTCTCCAGCTCACCTAAAAAACACCTGGAAATCGCATGTCAACCCCCCGGAGCCTCTAAGCCCCACAAACCAAACCACATAACCATGAGCCAATCAACCCCCGCTATCCTCTAAAATAGAAGCAGAGACCATGGCGCCATGGCACTCAAACTCTGCGCACATCGCGCTTGAAACTCTGCGTACCTCGCGTTCGTCCTTGGCCCCCCGTGCCTCTAACCCCTTTCTTTACTATATTATACCCGTAACCCCTTTAGAATGAGTTAGGTGAAAGCAAGCACCACCTGCAACCCTAACATTGCAAAGCACATAACCCCAGAAAGTGAAACTTGGGGGGAGGGGGGGGTGCCCCTCAATCAGAGCCGCTTCAGGGTACTCCCGCGCCAGCTCCAGCTCAGGAAACAACCGTTCCTCCGCCTGGAACTCCCGCGAGTGAACGCACCGCCGCCCCGCCCGCACCCGAACAGGATGCTTCAGGTGCAGCATCTCGTGGTACAGCAGGTACTCAATGGCATACCGAGGCGTACCGGGCTGATCAAACACGCGGCTCACGACGATCGTGTTGTGCGCCGCGTCATAGTGCCCCAGCATCCGCCGCGCCACATGCGCGCTCCACGTCAGCGTAGGCCGCCCCAGCAGCCCATGGAAGAACCGCCGGTTCACGGCCTCGAACACCTCTTCCAGGTCCCACACATGCCCCACCGGCGAGCTCAGCACCTTCCGCCCACGCATCTGCCGCATCCGCTCGGACTGCTTCGACACCGCCTCCGACCGCGTGTAGCGCCGGTAACGGTCCGCGAACACCGGCTCAATCGGCTTGCGATAAAGTTTGGCTAACAAAAATATGAGCAATCGCCCGATGCACGCCCTCCGGCGCATGCTCCAGCAGATCGCTCAACCGCACGATCAACCGCCCCTCCCGCAGCCGTATCGTCGTATTCAAGCTGGTGAACCGCCGGAACTTCACCTCCAGCTCCGGCATCGGCGCCCGCGGCCGCAGCGCGCGATACTCCTCGGCAAACGCAGCGAGAATCGCATCCGAAACCGGGGGGAAGGGAAGTCCGTGGCACAATTTTCTTCACCCTACCACTTCCACCACAGCGGAAATCGCCACGGTCACCGCGGCGAATGCGGATCTTCACTCCGCGCCTTCTCCGCCTTCGCGGCATCAGGATGCGCCTTGAAGTACGTCTCTTGCTCCACCTGGATCTCTTCCGCGCTCGTCTTCATATCGGTCAGCGCGTCCAGCGCAATCCGCCGCACCACGCGATACGCATCCTCCTCGCCCGCCGCTCGCAGCGTCGTCGACCAGCGTTCGGTCGCCCGCGCCACTTTGGGCAGCTCCTTGCGGATATCGCGGCGCTTCGCGCTGTAGTCATCCATGTTGTCATTCATCTCATTCACAATCTGCCCGAACTGGTCGATCAGATCATGCATGTCGTCATTGAAATCAGCATGATGCGGCGCCTTCTCCAACCGCTCAATCTCCTTCTCGCGGTCATCGAGAATGCGCTCCAGCGTCCGCAAACGGTCCACCGGCACATACGCCGAGTCTCGCAGCGCCTCAATCTCCTTCTGCGTAAACGGCCCATCCGTGTCCTGCGCCCGCACCTGAACCGCAGCCAACATCAACCCGCTGGCGACAGCAAGCCGAAACCAGCCAAGTGTTGCCGTTGCCTTTGTTTTTCTCACTATGCACTACTCACTATTCACTGCTTAATGCGAAAACACCATCGCCAATAACGAACTCTGCACGCCATTCAGCTTCTGCAGCGTGGCCTGCATCGCGTCCCGCTCCGGCGTCGCCGCCACGCGTAGCATGTCGTCGAACCGCCGCGTAATATGCTCCATCAACTGCTCGGAGGTCTTCAGCTTCTTGGCATCGCGCCCGGAAGCCTCGTGTACCTTCGCGACAATCGCATCCATCTGTCGGATCGTAAAACCAGCTTCCACGCTATTGCCGACGCGCATCTGTCGAGCCGCCAACTCCGTCATGCCATGCAGTAATTGTGTGTACAAATAGCACTGATCGGCCGGCTTCGCATGTTCGGCGTCGTGCTGCAGCTGCACCAGCCCCACAAGATCGAGCTGCGGTTCTTCCACACCGGAAGCTCGCGCAGACGCACAAAGGAAGGTTGTCAGAAGGAAGGCGATCGCCGGCACCAAGGTGCCTCTGCGGAAGTTCGGTGGAGTGACCATGAGCGCACCTCGGAAGTGTCGCCGTGCTCTATCTCTCGTGCTCGAGGGCTACCAGGCGGTGGCGTGCCTGGAACTCCTCATTGGGAAACTTACCTGCTGCCACCACGAGAAACGCCTTGTAGGCTCTGATGGCCTCTTGGGCTTGATGCAAGGTGTCATGCGCCGTCGCCTCCAGAAAAAGGGAAGCACCGGAGTTTGGCAAGACTGTAGCACGCTCGGCCAGCGCCTGCAACACCATCTTCGGATCAGCATTTTTGGAGGCAGCAAACGCCAGATGCGTACACGTCTCGCCCCACGCTGCATCATCATGGAACGCGGCCCGCATCGCCGCCGCCTTGCCCAGCGTTGCCTCCGCTTGCGCATACTGCGCCAGCTTCACCTGCGCACTGCCCAGTGCATCCAGCAGCGTCGGATCACCAGGCTCCGCGGCCACTAGCTGCGCAAACAACTTTGCCGCATCCGCATCCTGTCCTTGCACGACATACAGCCGCGCCAGCATCCGCGTCAGGCTCGGTTCAGCCGCCAGCTTCGGATCGCTCGCCCGCAGCTGTTCAATCATCGGGATCGCATCGCCCGCCCTGCCCTCATCGGCATACAACGCCGCAAGCGCCGCCACTACTCGAGGATCTCGCGGGTGTTCCGAGTTCGCCGCCGTTAGCACCTGCTCCGCCTCGGCGTCCTTCTTCAGAGAGCGCAGAGCATGGGCCAGCCCGGTTTCAGCCATCACATCGCCCGGAGCCGCCGCCAGTGCTCGCTTGTACGCTGTCACCGCGTCCTCCGCATCACCGGCCCGCTCGGCCAGCTCTGCCGAGAGCAGCTCATCGCCCTCCGCCTCCGGCGTCAGCTTTAACGCCGCCAGCAGCTCCTGCCGCGAGGCCTCCGGATTGGCCGCCTCATCCAGCGCCGCCAGCGCTCGCAGCGCTCGTCCACGCGTCGCCGGCGCGGCATCCTGCAAATTCGCCGCCGCCAGCAAGTCCTTATGCGCCGCATCCGCCTGGCCGCCACGTGCCTCCAGCAGGCCCAGCGCAACTCGAGGCTCGGCCAATGCCCCATTCGCCGCAATCGACGACGCAAAGCTCTTAGCGGCCTCGGCGTTCTCGCCCAACGCCTCCTCACAGAAACCCAGGTCATACAACACCTGCGCGTTCGGCGGCCCATCGATCGCCGCCAACGCCTTCAATGTCAGCTCAGCCGTCTTATAGTCCCCGCGCTCCAGCGCACTCTCCGCCTCACGCATCTGCGCCGCCACCGCATCCTCACGCGAGTGGTCATCCGCACTCCGCGTCCCCGCCGACAACTGCGCCACCGCCATCGTCGTCCCGAACCAAAGACTGACCAAGAATCCCGAACGTCGCATTCCTTGTCCCTTATCTCTTATGCCTTGTCGCTTATCACTTGTTACTTATCACTTGCTTCAGCCACGTCCCCGTATGCGACGCCTTCACCTTCACAATCTCCTCCGGCGTCCCTGTCGCCACCACCTGTCCACCGCCCGAGCCGCCCTCAGGCCCCATGTCGATCACCCAGTCCGCACACTTGATCACATCGAGATTGTGCTCAATCACTAATAGACTCCCGCCACCCTCAATCAGCTTGTTGAACGCCACCAGCAGCCGCGCGACGTCCTCAAAGTGCAGTCCCGTCGTCGGCTCGTCCAGGATGTAAAGCACGCGGCTCGACACCCGCCGGGCCGCCTCGCGCACGCCACCTACAGGAGCAGACCCACCCGCCCGCGCGCTCGCCAGGTGCTGCGCCAGCTTTACACGCTGCGCCTCGCCACCGCTCAAAGTCGTCGCACTCTGCCCCAGTCGCACATAGCCCAGGCCAACCTCATCCAGCACCGCCAGCTTGTCCACAATCTTCGGGAACCCGGCAAAGTAGCTCAGAGCCTCATGCACGGTCATCCCCAGAACCTCGTGAATGTTCCGCCCCTTGTACTTTACCTCCAGCACGCCGGCCTTATACCGTGTGCCATTGCACTCCTCGCACGGCAGTTCAACGTCGGCCAAAAACTGCATTTCCACCGTGACAGTCCCATCCCCCTCGCAGACGTCGCACCGGCCTCCCGGCACATTGAAGCTGAAGCTCCCAGCCGTGAGGTTCTTGCGCCGTGCGTCCGGCTGCGCCGCAAACAGCTCACGTATCGAGTCAAACGCCTTGATGTAGGTCACCGGGTTCGACCGCGGCGTCCGCCCGATTGGGCTCTGGTCTACCAGCACCACATCGTTCAGGAACTGCGTCCCAGTCAGCTCGCGATACAAATTGCTCGTTTCGCGGTCTCCTCCCTCAGCCTGCCCAAGCCCCTGCATCAACGCGCGATACAGCACCTGGTGCACCATCGTCGACTTGCCCGAACCCGACACCCCGGTCACGCAGCAGAGCATGCCTAACGGAATCTCGACGTCCACCCCGCGCAGGTTATGCACCCGCGCTCCGCGCAGCATCAGCTTCTCCCGCGTAGGCTCGCGCCGGTGCTTTGGCACCGGGATCGTCGCTCGGCCGCTCAGATACCTGCCCGTGATCGAATCCGGATTCGCTTCCACCTCGGCTACAGTTCCCGCCGCCAGCAGCTCACCGCCGAGCTCGCCGGCACCCGGCCCAAGGTCCAGAAGATGGTCCGCCGCGCGGATCACATCCGGGTCATGCTCCACCACCAGGATCGTATTCCCCAGATCGCGCAGCTCTTCCATGATGGTGATGAGCTTGGCGGTGTCGCGCGTATGCAGCCCGATACTCGGCTCATCCAGCACATACAGCGCCCCCACCAGCCGGGAGCCCAGCGACGTCGCCAGCTGAATCCGCTGCGACTCACCGCCGCTCAGTGTCGAGCTCAACCGGTCCAGCGTCAGGTACTCAAGCCCGACCTGCTGGAGGAACGTCACACGCTGACGCACCTCTTCCAGCACCTTGCCGGCAATCTCCATCTGCGCCACACTTAAGGTCAGCCCATCGAAGAAGGCCGCCTGCGTCTCGGTAATCGTGAGCGCGCAGACCTCGCAGATGTTCTTGCCTTGCAGGAGCACGGCGCGGGCCTCCGCCCGCAGACGCTGGCCGCGGCAATCCGGGCAGGTCGCATAACCTCGATACTTCGACAGAAACACCCGCACATGCAGCTTGTACTTCTTCTTTTCCAGCTCCGCGAAGAAGCCACGAATGCCCTTCCAACTTCCGCGGCCATCCTGCAGGAACGCCTGTTGCGCGTCCGTCAGGTCGAACCATGGAACATCCGCCGGGATGCCGTCGGCCTTGGCCGCTCGCAGCATCTCGCCATGGTGTGCGCGATACTTCGGCTTCGTCCACGGATCAATGGCTCCCTCGGCCAACGTCCTGGAGCGATCGGGGATGATAAGGTTCGGATCGAAGTCGATCGTGTTCCCAAACCCCTGGCAACGCGGACACGCACCAAACGGATTGTTGAAGCTGAACAGCCGCGGCTCCGGCTCCCGATACGCCCGGTGGCAGCTCTCGCACTCAAACGCCGAGGAGAATCGAAGTATCGCGGCCGCCTCGTCTTCACGCGGCACCGAGCGCAGCACAATCTCGCCACTCTCCCGATAGCCGGTCTCTACCGCATCCACCAGCCGCGAGCGAACGTCGGCGCTCAGCGCCAATCGGTCAATCAGGACATAGATCGGACGCGCAAAATCCAACTCCAGCAGGCTTTCCGGCGCAGAGAACTCCACGATCTTTCCAGCGCCATCTGTCTCCTGCCAAAGCCTGTTATAACCCCGACGACGCAGCTCCCGTAAGCGCTCCTTCAGACTGTCGGTCAAGCTTTTGAGGCCTTCCTCAAGTTTGGCCTTGTCATCCTGCGCGGAGCGAAGAGCCTGCTTTTTGTTCTTGCTGCCAACCACCTTCTTTGCGGGTACCGGCTCCGGCTCCTCCATAGCAGCCGCCCCCGTTAGCGACTCCAGCTTCACCTCCCGCCGCACAATCGGAAACAGCGCGTACACCCGCGTCCCCTCCGGCATGGCCAGCACACGCGCCGCAATCTCGTCGACGGTATCCCGCCGCACCACACCCCCGCAGTGCAGGCACGTCACGGTGCCGCAGCGCGCATAGAGCAGCCGCAGGTAATCAAAGATCTCCGTTGCCGTGGCCACGGTGCTGCGTGGATTGCGCGTCTGGTTCTTCTGCTTGATGGCGATGGCCGGCGCGAGGCCATCCATGAAGTCGACGTCGGGCTTCTCAATCCGCTCCAGAAATTGCCGCGCGTACGCCGACAGGCTCTCTACATAGCGGCGCTGCCCCTCGGCATACACCGTGTCAAACGCGAGCGATGACTTGCCCGACCCCGAAACCCCACTCACAACCGTAAGCGCGTTGTGCGGTATATCGACATCGATCCCCTTAAGGTTATGCGTGCGCGCCCCCCGAATTGTGATCTGCTCATTCAACCGCTACACCATCCCAATCTTTTGCTTCTCACCGCGACCTCCGCGAAATCTCCGCGACCTCCGCGCTAAATTTCCTGCTTCTGCGACCGCAGCATCTCAAGCAGCAACAAGCAAGCCCCCACCACAATCGCCGAGTCCGCCACATTGAAGTCCGGCCAGTGATACCGCCAGATGTGTACCTCAAGAAAATCCACCACATAATGCAGCCGCACCCGGTCGTAAAGGTTCCCGATCGCCCCACCCAGAATCAGCGCCAGCGCCACCGTCGTCGGCGAAACCACGCGTCCCATCCGCCACAACAACCCGACAACCACCAGCACCGCCACAACTGAAAACGCAATCAGCAGCCACCGCACCAGCTCGGGCGAGTTCATCGATTCGAACATGCTGAACGCCGCACCCGTATTGAGTACGTGCGTGATCCGGAACACGCGAGGCCATACGACGATCGCCGAGCCGGTGCGAATATGCGCCACCACCCACAGCTTCGTCACGCGGTCCAGCGCAATCACCACCAGAGCAATCAACGCCATCAACCAACGCCAGTCACGGCCGCCACGGCTACGCAATTCCATCAAGCTGTCTCTCCCTGCATCGGCGGAAAGCCGATCGCCTCCAACGCCTCGCTACACCGCGCGCACACATCAGACCAGCGCGCGTCGGCACCGACATCGGGCACCACACGCCAGCAGCGGCCGCACTTCGCTCCATTGGCCAGCATGGTCTCAATCAACACCGCTGCGCTCTGTTCTGTCGGACCCACGGCCTGCACCGTCGCCTGCGACACATTGAAAAACTCCGACAGCGCCGGCTCGTACTTCATCAGCACCGCCGCCTCTGCCGAGCCCTCCGTCACCACTACGGCAACGCTGGCCTCCAGGCTCTTGCCAATCGACTTCGCCGCGCGCATTGCCTCCAGCTCTACCATCACCAGCGCGCGCACCTTCAGCAGCGTCTCCCAGTCCTTCTCAACATCGGCCACCCCGTGCGGCACGATCTCACTTATCGCTGGGAACAGCGCCAGATGCACGCTCCTGGGCCTGTCCGCAACCGCAGGCAGCTGCTCCCACACCTCCTCCGCCGTGAAAGAAAGGATCGGCGCAATCAGCCGCGTCAGCGCCTCGACGATCTTCCACATCGCCGTCTGCGCGCTTCGCCGCGACGGGCTCGCCGGCGCAAACGTGTACAACCGGTCCTTCACGACATCCAGATACAGCGCACTCAGGTCCGCGTTGATGTACTCATTCAGCGCCTGATAGGCACGGTGAAACTCAAACCCGTCATACGCCTTCCGTATCGCCGCATCCAGCTCCGCGGTCCGGGCCAGAATGTACTGGTCGAGCGGCTGCATGGCGTCCCAAGCCACCGCATCCATCGCCGGAGAAAAGTCCGACAAGTTCGAAAGCAAAAACCGCAGCGTGTTCCGCAGCTTGCGATAGTTCTCACTCACCCGCTGCATCAGGTTCTCACTCGCGGCAACGTCCTCGCGGAAGTCCACCGACGCCACCCAAAGCCGGATAATCTCGCCTCCCAGCCGGTTGGCTACATCCACCGGGTCCACGCCGTTGCCCAGCGACTTCGAAAACGCACGCCCCTGTTCATCCAGCGTCCAACCGGAGGTTGCCACCATCTTGTACGGCGCCGCATCCTTGATGCCCACCGACGACAGCAGGGAACTGTGGAACCACCCGCGATGCTGGTCGCCACCTTCGGTGTACAGGTCGGCGGGCCAGTGCAGCTCGGGCTCGGCGTCCAGCACCGCATGCCAGCTCGCACCGCTCTCGAACCACACGTCGAGAATGTCCATCTCTTTGCGGAAGCTGACGCCACCGCAACTCTTGCAAGCTGTGCCTGAAGGCAGCAGGGCCTCCGCCTCATGCACGTACCAGGCATCAGCACCCTCCTTCACGAACAACTCCACCACGCTCTTGTTGATCGCCTCGTCATTCAGCGGCTCATGGCAGCGGTCGCAAAGAAACACGGCAATCGGTACGCCCCAGATGCGTTGGCGCGAGATGCACCAGTCCGGCCGCGTCGCAATCATGTTGCTGATGCGCTCCTCGCCCCAAGCCGGGTCCCACGTAACATTGGCAATCTCATCCAGCGCTCGCTGCCGGAAGGTGACATCTTTGTTGTCATTCCGCAGCGCAGCGGAGGAATCTGCATCTCGGGATCGGACGCCCTCCTTTGGGCTCAGCACCGGCGTCTCCATGCCGATAAACCACTGCTCGGTCGCGCGGAAGATCAGCGGCTTATGGCACCGCCAGCAATGCGGATAGCTATGGTGCAGGTCAAACTCGCCCATCAGCGCTCCACGCTCGCGCAGCAGGTCCTTGATGATCGGGTTCGCCTTCGTAATGAACAGCCCATCGAACGGCTGACCGCCGTAGTTCCGCAGCTTGCCCTGCGCATCCACGTCGCAGGTCAGCGGCAGGTCGTACCGCTTGCCCGTGGCAAAGTCATCCGGCCCGTGCGCCGGTGCCGTATGCACCGCACCGGTACCTTGCTCGGTCGTCACATAGTCACCGAGCACCCCCAGCACCTCACGCTCCAGAAAGGGGTGCGCAAAGGTCACGCGCTCCATCTTCGCGCCCGCAAAGCTCGCAACCACCTGTGCGGAGTTCAAATCTCCCACCAGTCCACAAGCCTTGCGCACCTCCCCAACCAGCGCCTCGGCTACCACGTACACATCGCCACTCGCCGCGTCTTCCAGTGCGACATACTCCAACTCCGGTCCAAACGCCACCGCCATACTCGCCGGCAGCGTCCACGGCGTCGTCGTCCAGATGATCGTCAAGACTTTCTTGCCAGCCAGACGAGAATCGATCTTCTCAGGCGCACTCGTCAGCGCGTAGCGGACATAAACGCTAGGCGAGGTATGCATCTCATACTCCACCTCAGCCTCGGCCAACGCAGTGCGGTCATGGCTGCACCAGTACACCGGCCTCAACCCCTTATAGACGAATCCCTTTTCATAAAACCCATAAAACGTCTCCAGAATCGCCGCCTCATACGGGAACTCCATCGTCGCGTAGGGCTTCTCCCACCGGCCAAACACCCCCAGCCGCTTGAACTGGCTGCGCTGCAGGTCGATAAATTTCGCCGCATACTCGCGGCATGCCTTCCGCACCGCGACCGGGTCCATCTCCAGCTTCCTGCCACCCAGCTGCTCATCCACCTTGATCTCAATCGGCAGTCCGTGGCAGTCCCACCCCGGCACATAGGGCGCGTCGAACCCCGCCATCGTCTTCGTCTTCACCACAAAGTCCTTGATGCACTTGTTCAGCGCATGGCCCAGGTGGATGGCCCCATTCGCATACGGCGGCCCATCATGCAGAATGTACTTGGCCGCGCCCGCTCGCGCCTCGCGGATCTGCTGATACAGCCCCATCGCCTCCCACGCCGCCAGCCGAGCTGGCTCATTCTGCGGCAGGTTCGCCTTCATCGCAAACGCCGTCACCGGCAGGTTCAGCGTGCCCTTCAGCCCCTTGTTCTTCTCGTCCGCCATCCACTCGCCTTCCGTCTCATGCACGCGCACCCACAAAGGATCGTCGTCCTGAGCGCAGCGAAGGGCCTGCTTCTCGCTCAAGGCGACAACGCTGCGGGGAGCAGCCAAACCTCTATTGTAAAGCGCAGTCTCCCTTTGACCTCATCACACGACCCAATGTCCCTTCACCTTTTTCCCCACAGGCGCGTCTAACCCCTCAGGCACGCGAGCCCAAGACTTTGTAGAATGTCTCACAGGTTCAAATTCGCGTCTCTCCCCGGCGGAGCACGCAGGCTTGGCTCCGCACCGGTGTTCTTCTTATGGCTCAACCAAACTCGACCCTCCCTGAAGCACCGCCGCCCGTGGCCAGACCCGCCGCGCCCTCATCCTCGCGTCCCGAGGACTCCACCGGCATCCGTCTCTCGGGCGAGATTAAAGAAGAGGGCATCTTTACCTCCCTCGTTCAGAGCTTCCGCGACGTCTTCATTCCCAGCAAACTTCCTCCGCTCGTTCTGGAATCGAAACCGATCTACGTCGTCGACCCCATGGCCAGCGCGAAGATGTCGCCCCGCGCCATCGCCGGCTCCTTCGCCTTTTACGCCCTCCTCATCCTGCTCATAGCCTTCCTCATCGCGAAGCACGTGCAGCTGGCAGCACCCGTCCCCAGGAACATCACCGCCCTCACCGCCCCTCTCCCGCCGCCGGTCGCTCTCAAAGCAGACCGCATGGGTGGCGGCGGAGGCCAGCATGATCTCGCCCCGGTGACTCAGGGCCATCTTCCCAAGTTCGCTGATAAGCAGATCGTTCCGCCTAAGGCACCGCCAACCATTCCGCCGAAGCTGGCCGTCGAGCCTACCGTCGTGGTCCAGAAGGACCTCAAGATGAACAGCAACATGCCCAACATCGGCGCACCCAACTCCACGCTCGCAGGCCTCTCCATGGGCAACGGTACCGGCAGCGGTATCGGTTCAGGCAACGGCAGCGGCGTGGGCCCGGGCTCTGGCAGCAACACGGGCGGTGGCCCGATGCACATCGGTGGCTCAGTACGCCCGCCCGTTGTCACGTACTCGGTTGACCCTGAGTTCTCAGAGGAGGCACGCAAGGCCAAGTTCTCCGGCAATGTGCAGGTCTACCTTTGGGTCGACGAGAATGGTCTGCCCTCCCATGTACGCGTCGTCCGTGGCGTTGGCATGGGCCTGGACGAGAAGGCCGTCGAGGCCGTCCGCCAGTACAAGTTCAAACCCGCCATGAAAGACGGGAAGCCCGTCAAAGTCGACCTCTACATAGACGTTAACTTCCAAATCTTCTAAGCAGTTGCGAGAGCCTGAGCATAGAGGTAATACGCTCACCCTATGTTTAGCGCCGAAGGCGCGGCTCATATCCCAGCCCGGGGCAAAGCCTCGGGTTAGCTCTCAACTTATTTTCAACTCGTAGCCCGTCGCGGAACAGACACCCATTCCCCCACACTTCCAGCCTACACACCCACAACCCCCGCCTCTTCAAACGTCAAATGCTCGGCCGGACTGCCGGTCTCGGCCTTCCACTTGGTAAACAGCTTGCCATAGCTGTCGGTGGACGTCTCCCGGACCCCAAGCGCCTCGATCATGCTGTCGATCCACTCAGGCGGCCCTTCCAACTCTGCCCACACCCCGATCGGCGTCTCATCCAGCACCATGACGCCACCGTCCGCGCGCCACTCCGTCCGGTATTTCTCATACTTAAATACCGGCCGATACCCGAGCTGTGCAAAGACCTCCGCCAGAGCGGAGCAATCGTCTACGCGGCTTTCGGTCTCAATCCGTGTCTTGTACTTCAGGTCGTCGACACCGTCAGCCTGCCGCTTATGGGTCATCGTGCAGTGTCCGTCATACTGCCGCAGCCGCAGAATCTGCTTCTTCGCCCGCAACTGCCGGTCGTCGGTGTCGTACAGCGTATTGCTCTCGAAGGTCCGCTCGGTCACCATCACAAACCCGAGCTCTTCAGCGTCCGCACGAAACTGCCGCACATCCGCCACCGGAAACTTCAGCTCAATCTCCGCAGCCTGCATGGCTGAAAGTCTACGCCTTCATCGCCCCGAACCCTAGGCTCACCCAACTTCCCTGTGGATTAACCGGCACCGGCCCTGATGGGTACACAGCGCAACCACCTCGCTCGCCGCGTTGAACTTCTCGGGGCGATACCATACCCCTAGCCGATGCAAACCCTTCGCCTCCAGGCCGAAACTCCGGAAGATCTCGCCCATGCCGCCGATCTTCTCCGCCAGGGCCGCCTCGTCGCCTTCGCCACGGAGACCGTCTACGGGCTCGGGGCAAATGCGCTAAATACGGCCGCTGTCGCCAACATCTTCACCGCCAAACAGCGCCCCGCCTGGGACCCCCTCATCGTCCACCTCGCCAGTCCCACCCAACTTCCCACGATCACCCTCATCCCGGCGCACCTCGAACCCCGCATCTTGCTGCTCGCCTCCTGCTTCTGGCCCGGCCCGCTCACCCTGCTGCTCCCACGAACTGCCGCCATTCCAGACGCCGTCACCGCGGGCAGGGAACTGGTCGGCGTCCGCATCCCCGCGCATGCCGCCGCGCACGCTCTGCTCGCCGCAGCTAGCCTGCCCATCGCGGCTCCAAGCGCCAACACCTTCGGCCATACCAGCCCCACCACCGCGGCGCATGTATTGGCGGATCTCGATGGCCGCATCGACGCCGTTCTTGACGCAGGGCCGTGCTCCATCGGCCTGGAATCGACCGTCCTCGACCCCACGCAGACGCCCATGGTGCTCTACCGTCCCGGCGCCATCACCGCTGCCGAACTCACCGAAGCCACCGGCGTCCCTGTCCACATCCATCAGCCCACGCTCACCACTGCTGAACCCGCCTCACTGCCGTCCCCAGGCGTTGGACTTCGTCACTATGCCCCCCGCGCCCGCCTCTCGCTCGTCGAGGTTGCAGCAGGTGTTGACCCTCTGCACGTTCTTCTTGACGAAAACAGAAGCGAACAACAAATTGGCCGTGTCGGTATCCTTCTACCGGACAATTGGGCAGCCCCCCCAGGAGCGCTTGTGTTTCCGTGGGGCGCGTGGAACGACCCCGAGCAACTCGCCCGCAGGCTCTTCGAAGGCCTCCGCACGCTCGACGCGCACTCGGTCGACGTCATCCGCTGCCCACTCCCACCTCTGGCAGAGGGTCTCACCGCTGCACTCCGCGACCGCCTCAAGAAGGCTGCCCGTCCCACCTAGCAGCCCCCAATTCGCTGTTCCCTGCCACTCGCCCCTACTTCATCACCCGGCTAACCGGCATACCCTCACTGCTTTTGTACAAGTACTTGATCCCTGTCTTGTAGATCATCACGCGGTCACGTCCTACGCGCAGCTTCACGACGCACTTGTCGTACCACTGGATCACACCCTTCAACTTCTCGCCGTCCTCCAGCACCACGGTCATCTCGGTCTGCTGCTGCATCTGCTTTTGAAAGTAGAACGCCTCGGCATGGCTGCTCTCCAGCCCGTGCGGCTCCACCATCGCATGGGTGAGCGGGTCTTCGGTAGGCGCAGGGTCGCGCCGCCTCTCCGACATCGGCGGCAGGTGCGGCCGTATCAACTTCCGCGTCCCGTTGAAGCTGTTGTCGTCCTTGCGGGCCTGGCTCTTATCCATCAACGGTCTCTCCACGGCGACAACATGCGCCTTCGCCCCGTTTCCGTTCAAACTTGTATCTTTCTTGGCTGGCATATTCAATTGGATGCAGAGACGCACCCTGCCGCTCCGAACCTTCCGGAACCTCAAGCCAAGCCGTGCAATTCACATGGAAACGGGGCAGTGCCTACTTTGTATCACGGCCGCTTCAGACCCACCGGCTGCACCGCGTCGAAGACCCTTGCGGTGTTCGCTTACGAACGCTCCAAGCCAACAACCATCGCATCGAGACTCAGCCCCCGCAGCAGGTTTCGCCGCATCCCGCTCTGGACGGCATCCATGGCGCGCACCGCACCTTCAATCCAGGCAAAATCGAAGGTGTCCGCCATCCGCTGCAACTCTGCCCCCTTGTCCACATTGCGCACCCTCTCCGGCGCGCCACCTTGCAGCAACAGCATGTCTTCCAGCAAGCTCGACATGGCGCGCATCAGCGCCGTTGTTTTCACTTGCCCTTCGGCACCCGCGCGGTAGCCCTCCGTCATCTTGAACAGTGCCGAATGGTCGCTGCCTGATCCGGCGCGCTCCGCCGTCTGCAGCATCGTCAGGGCGTCAGTCCTGGCCGCGGCGTATTCCGCCAACTTGAAACCCATCGCCCGGCCTGCAGCACCCTCGCTCAACCGAGCGGTCAGCTCGCGCTCGGTCTTGTTCCATTCCGGCCGCCGCTCGGCCAGCAGCCCGGCGATCTCCTCTACCGGCAGCGCTCCCAGATGTGCCACAGCGCAGCGGCTGCGGATGGTCGGCAGTAACTCGCCCAGGTTCTCCGCCAGAATCATCATGTGCACATACGCCGGCGGCTCCTCCAGCAGCTTCAGCAGCGAGTTCGCCGCCTCTTTCATCAGCGCTGCCGAGGTGAGGATAAAGACCTTGGCGGGAGCGTCGCCGGGAAGCGTCTGCGCCCGCTGAATCATGGTCCGCACCTGCCCTAGCTTGATAAGAAGTTGTGGCGGATCGGGCGGCACCACCAGCACATCCGGGTGTGTTTGCACCAGCACGCGGGTGTCCTTCTTGTCAGTCTCGCGCATCTCTTCGCGAGCGGCGACCGCCTCTTCCACCCTCGCCTCCAGCTCCGCGCTCTCAGCGATCCGCGTGCAGTTGCGGCATTCCCCGCAGAACCCCGCCAGCTCGCGACCCTCGGCCGCAATCTCCCGCGGCTGACGCTCACACTCCAGCGCCATGGTCAGCATCAGCGCCAGCGTGTATTTGCCCGCACCCCGCGGCCCCACCACGATCAGCGAATGGGGCAGCTTACCCGCGGCCACCGCCGCGCGCAGCCCCTTCACCACCCGCTCATTCCCTGCAAACTCCGCAAAGCTCTTCAGCATCGCCCTCTAGCTTACCGCCTTCCACCGCGACCGCTGCGTTCGAGGCTTCACTCTAAACCTTCTCCACCCGCATCATCATCGGGAACTGCGGTCGCAGTGTAATCTTTGCCTGCGCCACCACCGGGTACGTGGGCACGAACCTCAACCGCCACTTCTGCGCGATAGTCGCCAAAGAAAGCACCCCCTCCATCCAGGCGAACCCTTCGCCGATGCACTGCCGCCCCCCTGCGCCGAACGGAAAGTACACAAACCGCGCGCGTCCAGCCTTGGCCTCCGCCGTATGCCGTTCGGGCCGGAACGCCAGTGGCTGCTCCCAGAACTCGGCACTTCGCTGGATCACATACTGGCTCAGAAAGAAATGTGCCCCTGGTTCAATCCGATAAGGACCAAGCTCCACTGCCTTGGTCGATCGCCGCCCCATCGCCCAGGCTGGCGGATATAAGCGCATCGACTCCGCAAACACCATCTCCGTGTACTTCAACCGCCCATAGTCGGCCATCGTCGCCGTCCGCGCTCCATCGCCCGTGCCCAACACCTCGGCCACCTCGGCATACATCTTGTCCGCGGCCTCCGGATTCTGGCTCAGCAGATACCACGTCCAGCTCAGCGCATTGGCCACCGTCTCATATCCTGCCAGGAAGATCGTTAGAGCCTCATCGCGCAACTGCACGTCATCCATGCCAGAGCCGTCTACGCCTACGTCTCGGGCCGCCATGAGAACACTCAGCAAATCTCCGCGCGATTCCAGCTCCTCGCGCCCCAGCGCCCGCCGCTTGGCGATCATCGCCGTCACCACCGCATCCAGCCGCTTCCTCGCGCGCCGGAACTTCATCACGCCGGGGATCGGCAGGTGCAGAAAGCTTTCCAGCTTTGGAAAAGCAATCAGGAAGTTGTACAGGCCCATCACCGCATTCACCTCGTCGCGGACCCGCAGCACCTCCGGCGTCACCTCGCTGTCGAAGAGCGTCTTCGCCACGATCTGCAGGCTCAGCTGCATCATCTGGTCGTTCGCGTCGATCTCGGAGCCCTCAACCCATCCGTCCCGCGTGTCCGCAGCGCAGCGCACAATCTCGTCTGCATAGCCGGCGATCCGCCCGCGATGAAAGGCCGGTGCGGCAATCCGCCGCTGCCGCATGTGGATTGGGTCATCGCTGGTAATCAAACCCTCGCCCAGCAAGATCTTCATCCGCTGCAGCGTCCGTTCGCGCACAAAGCTGCCCGCCTGGTTCACCAGAATCTCCTGGATGTACTCCGGGTCATTGATGAAGACGATCATCGTGTTCATGAAGTGGTAGTGGGCTATCGGCCCAAACACCTTATGCAGGTGCTCAAACAGCGGAATCGGTTCGCCAAAGTTCACCCATTTGCGACGGAAGTAGAAGGGAAGCGCTCGCTTCAGCCCGGGTGGCAGCCGCCACTCTTCGCCGCGCGCGTCCACCACCGTCCGCGCCCCCACATAATCATAGTCCCGCTCAAACCCGTCCATAAAATCCCATGCCTTACTTTGCGAAACGTGGCTGACTTCGCGCACTTGGCGTCAAGCTTTCGATGCCCGCAGCCTCTCCCGCACCACCTCAAGTATCTGCTCCGCAATCGCGTCAATGCTGGCCTCCTCGGCAAACACCGCCACCCGCTTTTCCTCCCGTCGAGCAATGGCCCCATACTGTTCATGGACTCGACGATAAAAGTCATCGCCCTCCCGCTCAAACCTGTTCTCGTCTGCGCCCGTCCGCTTCACCTGCTTCGCGTTCCGCCTTCGGGCTCGTGCCAACGATCCCTCCAGTGGCGGCAGCAGCAACACCGTCAGATCCGGCCAAACCTCCCCGCACACCGCGCGATGCACCGCCAACACCCGCCCCGCCCCCAACCCGCGCCCCGCCCCCTGGTACGCCTCGCTGGAGTCCGTAAACCGGTCGCACAGGACCACCGCGCCCGCCGCCAGCGCCGGTAACACGATGTTCCGCAGGCTTTGCGCGCGGTCGGCAAACATGAGTGCAAGCTCCGCCTCCGGCGCAATCGCACCTACTTCACTCTCGCTCTTCGAATCCAGCAGCACCGCCCGAATCCGCTCCCCCAGCGCCGTCCCTCCCGGATTTCGCAGCGTCAGCACCCGCCGCCCCTCGGCCTCCAGCGACGCCGCCAGCAACCTCAGCTGCGTTGTCTTCCCGGACCCGTCCAAACCCTCAAACGTAATGAACATTGTTGAATCACTGCGCTCCGGCGTTGCAGGCCGCGCGCGCCTTCTCCAGAAGCGCAGGAGAATACTTCTCAGGAATCTTGACGAACTTCACGCGGTCCTTCTGCGCCCGCTGCATCAAGCCGTCCATGTTCTCCTGCGTCTCCAGCACCTCCTTCGGCTCGAAGGTGTAGTTCTGCATCTCGACGACTGTGAGCTTCCCAACCGTCTTCGTCGTCACCGCCACTCCATAGAACCGTCCGCTCGTCTTATGCCCCTCAGCAAAAAGAATGCACCCCGTGTTGCCAGAAAGCGCGCCCCACACAACAGGCTCCGCCTCCGGCTTGCTTTGTGCGGAAAGAGCCATGGCAGTCGACAGCATCACCCAGCCGACGATAGACGGAACAGCCTTCATCAAGAATCTCCTTTTACAACCGGAAGATAGCATACCGTCGTCCGGCGTAGCGTCCACCTCTCGTTTCCACGATGTTAGCTGCAAAGACACATCCACCCCTTACAACTTCGCATCCCACTGCGCGGTCTCGCCCTCCAGCGTCACCCGTAACACCCCAGCCTGCCCTTCATGCAGATCTGGCCCCTTGGCCGTATGCTGTCCGCGCTGCGCATCCGTCCACGTCACCATCGTCGGCCCACTGCCCAGCACCTTGAAGCGGTAGTGATACACCGCCCCCGCCGCCAGCTGCTCCACTCCAAAGCTCGCACTCGGATAATCTACCTCGACCAGCGTTACGGCCGCGCCGGTCGCATTCGCAACGTCGGCTTCCACATACGCCGACCGGCACCCCCCCGCCCCGATCATCCCCACCGCCACAAGCACCGCCCACAGAATCCGCATCTCGCCAGCCTAGCAGCAGGGAAGGGCCTGCGCATCAAGCCACGGTCGGCAATGCTTCTCTGACGCCGGCATCCCGCGCCAGTCCAGGCGCACCCTCGCAGGGCAGAAACATCTGCATCACCGTCCCGCCTCCCGTCGCGCGCTGCCGGCTCCGCACCCGCAACCGACCGCCATGACGTTCCACGATCTCTTTGGAAATCCACAATCCGAGCCCCGTGCCAGCGACACCCTTTGTCGTAAAGAACGCCTTTGTCAGTTGCATCATGTCTGCCGCGGCGATCCCTGTCCCCGTGTCCGCTACCGTGATCACCACGCCGCGCTCGCCCGTACACCAAGCCGTCGCGTCCCGTGAACGAACGAACAACCGTCCGCCTTGCGGCTTCATCGCGTCCATCGCATTCGAGATGAGATTATTGAGCACCTGCCGAATCTCGCTCTCCATGCAGGTTACCCCTTCACTGTTTCGATGTTTCGCAGTCAGTGCTATCCCTGCTTCGGTCATCCGCGGCAGATAGACATCCAGCACAGGTTGTACGAGTTCTTCGCAGTGGATCGCGATTGGCGAAGTCGTCTGCTTATAAAAACGCAGCGACCGCGCCGTGATCAGCTTCACCCGCCGCAACTCCTGTTCGGCCAGCGCCAGATAAGCCGCTGTCTCACTCTCCACTTTGCTCCCCTGCGCCAGATACACCAGATTCGTAATCGACTCCAGCGGGTTATTGATCTCATGCGCAATCGACGCCGCCAGGCGCCCCACGGCCGCGAGCTTCTCACTCTCCAGCAGCGCGGCCTCCAGCTCCATGCGAGCCGTAACATCGTTCTGGAGTCCCACATAATGCGTTAGCTCGCCGTGCATGTTGAAAATGGGCGAGATGAAAAGTTCGTTCCAGAACAGGGTGCCGTCCCTGCGGTAGTTTTTGAGAACTACGGTCACCTTGCGATGATCTGCGAGAGCGCTGCGAACTTGCGCGACACCCGGCTGATGACGTTCCAGCCCTTGTAGAAATCGGCAGTTCTTGCCTATTACCTCTGCGGAAAAATATCCCGTGATGGCTTCGAACGCAGGATTCACGTAGGTGATCGGCATGTCCTTGGCTTTGGCATCCACAATGCAAAGGCCACTGGTCACCGATTGAAAGATTGACCCATACAGATGAAGATCTTCAGGCGCGGCTCTGTCAGGTGTATGCGCTGTCAACCTGTCTTCCCACCCTGTGGACCCGGCAACTATCTTCATGACTCACCTGGAGTGACCATACACGCCACAAGAACGTGATGGATTCTCCCACCTCGCCCGCGCCCAGGTATTTGATGCTGGCAGTTTCAATCGTCGTCTCTTTCCAGGTCGCGCAACCGCTTTAAGATCTCCGGCAACCGCGCCGCCGCGGCCACCATCCGCAGCCACGCCCTATTCTCCATCGCCGGATACCCGCTCACCACCGCTCCAGCTGCGACATCGCTGGGAATACCGGTCTGCGCCGTCGCAATCGCACCATCGCCAACGCTCAAATGCCCCGCTACACCGACCTGCCCTGCGAGAATCACTCCCCTACCCACCTCCGTAGACCCGGCCAGCCCAACCTGCGCACACAGCAGCGTGTCCTCACCCACCGTCGACCCATGCCCCACCTGCACCAGGTTGTCGATCTTCGCCCCGGCCTTCACTCGTGTCTCGCCCACGCTCGCCCGGTCGACACAGGCGTTCGCCTGCACCTCCACGGAGTCTTCCAGCACCGCCGGTCCAGCTTGCATGATCTTCGACCACCGCCCGGCCTCGTCCTTCGCAAACCCAAAGCCGTCTGCCCCTATCACCGCGCCGTTCTGCAGCACCACATCATCCCCCAGCACGCAACCCTCGCGCACCACGGCATGGGCATGGGCCAGAAACCGCGCCCCCACCCTCACTCCGTCATACAACACTACATGCGGCAGGAGCACCGCATCATCGCCGATCACACACCCCTCCCCCACCACCACATACGCCTCCACATGCGCCCGCTCGCCCAGCCGCGCACTCGCCGCAATCACGGCCGTGGCATGTACCCCGGGAGCGTAAACCGCCTTCGGATGGAACGCCTCGATCGCCTTCGACCACGCTAAGTAGGGATTCTTTATCCGCAGTGTCGCCACTTCGACAGCGGGGAACTCCGGCCCCACGATCACGGCCGCCGCCCGCGTCGACTTCACCATCCCGGCGTACTTCGGGTTGGCAATGAACGTCACCTGGCCCGGACCGGCCGTCTCAATACCCGCCACTCCGCTCAGTTCAGCCTCGGCCTGTCCGCCCACCAGATCCGCCCCCAACCGCCGGGCCAATTCGCCTAACCGCATCGTTCACCCGCTCTCTCCCACGCTCTACACTCTAACCCTGCCACGGCTCAGGAATCCTCAAAGAGCCCGGCCTGCAACTCCATCGCAGCCCGCTCCGCCGCCCTGGCTGCCTGCTTCTTCGCGGGCGAGCCGACCAGCCCCAGCACCTCCATCGAGCGAACCGCATGCCGGGGAATAAAGATCCGAGAGGTGTTCCCTCGGCTATTGGGAGGCGACATAGTCAGCCCACGATCTTCTAGCAACCCATCCAACATCGCTAAGTCGACCACAATCACGCCCTCAAGAGGCGCCTGCGACCGCAGACCCACCCGAATCCATAAGCCCTCTTCCCGCGGCCTGCCGAGAAACGCCCTCCGCCCCAGCTTTTCTGGCTCAACGGGATCATCCAGATTGAAATCCCGCACATAACAAATCAATTCGACTTCGCTGAAACTAATGTGTTTAACCCGCCCGTCGACTTGCATGATATGGACTATGTCGCCCTTCAGCCAATCGGTCGATGGCAGGTATCCCCATACCGGCGGTCCGGTCACCATTCTTACCACGATCTTCTTATGCGCCCCGGCCATAAGTCATTCTCAACGCTGAGGTTATCGTAAACGAACAAAATGAGCACATTCTGTGGTGGAGTGCCCTGTTCATGGTGTAAACTCTATGGTTGCGAGGCTTTTCAGGGGAACGTATCTACCTGATCCTGAACAAGTTACCGCATTCCACCAGCCCGCCCGCTTCGGAGCACCTGAACCCTACATGGCCGATTACATTTACCTGCTGCAGACGCGACTGACCGCAGCGCAGCAAACCGTACTCCAGATCGTCCGCGACGCCGCCCGCTCGCGGTCCATGACCGTTTTCCTTGTCGGAGGCGCCGTCCGCGACCTCACTACGGGCGCTTCCATTCGCGACCTCGACCTCGCCGTCCAGGGCAATGCTCTGAAGCTGTCAAAAGACCTGGAAAAAGCGGGTGGCACCCTCATCGGCGAGGAGGAAGCCACGCAGTCGCTTTATTTTAACTTTCCAGGCGGCGTGCGCCTGGAGATATCGGCAACCCTCTCCGCCACGTATCCGAAGCCCGGCAAACCGCAATATAGGCCAGCTTCGATCCTCGAAGACCTTCGCCGCCGCGACTTCACCGCCAATGCAATGGCCATCAGCCTGAACGACGGCTCCTACGG
>CAMQQG010000177.1:0-16285 GCA_947034895.1 Rhytidiadelphus loreus | reverse complement strand
ATCGAGATCGGCACCATCACGCCACGGCCGCAGCCCGGCAATCCGCGGCCGCGCATGTGGCGGCTGCCGCGCCATCACGCGCTGATCAATCGGCTGGGCTTCAACAACGAAGGTGTCGATGCCCTGATTGAGCGCGCCGGAAAGGCGCGGCGTAAAGCCGTACTCGGCATCAACATCGGCAAGAACGCCGACACGCCGCTGGATCTCGCCGAGTTCGACTATCTGGCCTGCATGCACAAGGTCTGGCCAGTGGCGGACTACATCACCGTCAATATCTCATCACCCAACACCGCGGGTCTGCGCGATCTTCAGCAGACGGCGCGGTTCGACGGTTTGATGGCCAAACTGGCCGAAGCGCGAGAAGCATTGTGCGAGCAACACGGCGTGCGCCGGCCGCTGCTGATCAAGATCGCACCGGATATCGACGATCTGCAGGCCGTGGAATTCGTTTCCTCAGCCAAGCGTCATGGCATCGATGGACTCATTGCCACCAATACGACGATCGATCGCCCCGGTGTGGATCACGAGCCTGATGCTGCGCAGGCCGGGGGGCTATCGGGCGGCCCGCTGCGCACCCGTGCCGATGCGGTACTCAAGCAGCTGCGCGAACTGGCTGGGCCGAACTTTCCTTTGATCGGCGTCGGCGGCGTGCTGTCGGGCGGCGATGCCGCCGTCAAACGACTGGCCGGTGCCGATCTGGTGCAGATCTACACCGGCCTGATCTATCGCGGCCCCGGCCTGGTTGCCGAGTGTGCCCGCGACATCCGCGATGCCAAGCGCAGCGGCGCGGTGATCTGAAAACGCCTGAGCGATCCTGCCGATTCGCTCAGGCGCCTTTTATCGCCGCCGCCGCCGAAGCAGTGCGAGGCTCAGCAACGGCAGCAACCCGAATCCAAACGCACCGCCGCCGCCCAGGCGCGAATCTGCGCTGACGGCAGTTGCCCTGTGCGGGCGTGGTAACCGGCGGAGGTCGTAACCGGCGGGGTGGTGACGGGCGGGTTCATCACGGGCGGATTCGTCACAGGCGGATCCATCACGGGTGGGGTCGCACTGCTCGCAACCTGAATTACCGTCTGCGCGACATTCGTGCTGGTCTGGTTGACGCTATCCGTGACGGTCACCGTCGCGGTGTAGCTGCCCGCTGACTGGTACACATGGCTGACGGTCGGCGTGGCCTGAACGACTTGCGTACTGCCGTCGCCAAAATCAAATGTGTAGCTGCTGATCGTCGCCCCCGCATTGCTTGTGGACGACGTAGAAGCATCGAAATTCACCGTCAGCGGCGCGTTGCCACTAGTGGCATCGGCAACGAGGGCCGCGAGCGGAGCGATCAGCGCCGGTGCACAAATCGGCAGATCAGCATTGACCTTGGTGATATTGAATGAACCGAGGCCGGTCACGTAATCCCAGCCGGTCGTGGCAAGGTAGATGCCGTTGGTGCCCAGGGTGACGTCGTTGAAATCCTTGGCGGCAGTCAGTTGACCCGAAACGTAGGTGTAGAGAATCGGCGCCGCGAAGCCGAGGCAGTTTCCGTGCGCACTTTCCATGCGCGCCCAGGAGCCGACTGCCAGCGGCGAGGACAAGCTGGTGCCGGCAACGCCGGTATCCGCGCCGCTGACCACGATCGCTGCACCGCCGCCCGTCGCCGTGACCGCCTGGCCGCCAGCTTCCATCGCCATGTCAGGAACGCCGCGAAAGCCGGTAGCACTCGTCGGGACGACGCCGCTCTGCCAGGTGGGGGCAGTCTCGAAAGTGCTGGTGCCGCCACCGCTATCGTCCCAGCCCATTTCGGAGTCGTAGCTACCGTCGGCGTTTGTCGTCAATGAAGTGCCTCCCACCGCCACGACATACGGCGAGGACGCCGGGTACTCGACGTCGGGAACGCCGGAAAGTGGAACGCCGGAATTGACGATCACACTGCAGGCGGCACCGCCATCACCGGAAGAAGCGAAATAGGTAATGCCTTGCGCCACTCCCTGCATGAACTGCACATCGTCCGTCTTTGTACTGCCGAGCGCGTAGTTCAGCGTTTCACAGCCGCCGTACGACATGTTCAAGGCCTTGACACGGTTATCCATGTTGACCTGGGCGTACAAGGCCGGGTCGCCGAGGCTGCTCGAGTTGTACAGCAACATCTTCTGGACATCGCCGGCGATTCCCGATGATGTCTGGCTGTCGAGATCCCACTCGTCGATGCCGGTAGCAGCCGCGGTCGTGCCGATCGTGATGATTTCATAAGGCACCTGCGGCAGGCTGTTCTCCTTCTCGTATTGGCGGAGATCCAGCACCACCTGCGACAGATCGCCTTCCGTCGCGATGCCGTAGGTGGTCTGCGAAGCGGTAGGGGTGGTGCCGGCGTTGTAGGCGCTGCGGAATTGGCTCGCGTTGAAATTGCCCGGAGAGATGACGGTGTCATTCGGCACGGGTTGTCCGACGCCCGTGAAACACGACCTGCTTCCCGGCTGCCTTGGCCTGGTCGATCATCGTCTGTGCCGTCTGGATATTGGTCAGACCCAGCACCGCCAGCACCGAATCGCCCATCGCTTGCGGCACCTGTGCCGCACTCGTGTTCAAGAACAGTGTCTTGCCGCCATAAGTGAACTGCACCAGCGAGGTGTTGAATGCCTGCTGCACGACAGCGGCAGTGCCGCGAGCCTTGATCAGCGTGTGGTTGGGGCCGAGGCTGATATTCGAGAATCCCTGCGCCGCCAGATATTCCATTACCGTCTGGGTGCTGGCCGGTGCGGGTGCGTAGAGGTCGACAAACTGTGCCGGAGTGAGGAAGCGGCCAAACGCCGGATTGCTGGGCGTATTCACGGCCAGGGCCAGATCTTTCAGTCCTTCCGGATCACGCAGCTTGAGTGCCACGGTGATCTCCATCGTTGCAGTCGCGGTCATCGGCACCGCTGCAACGTTGACGGGCAAGCCTTTGCTCGCCGTATCAACCCAGGCCGCATTTACCAGAGCAGGTGCGCCGGCCAGCATCAGCGCAAACACGCCGCGGGCAATCCGTGCCGATGAGATACGTGACCAGTCGTGACGGGAAAATTTCATGAGCTAATTTCTAGGTGAAAGTTGTTGACGTGTTATTCACGTCCGGATCACCACACTAGCAATATATGCACCAGCTACGCCCCTGATTGAGTCAATTTTGCAGGCAGGCTGCGGTGCTGCTCAGATCGCTTTTCATCTAATCACAAAGATCGATCGGCTAGAATGCCGACTGTCGCCGATCGGCGGCGTAGAAAACTCGGGGATTCAGACAATGCGCAAACAACTGATCGCGTTCCTGCTGCTCGCAGGCGCCACAGCCGGCCTGTGTTCACAATCCGCTGATGCGGCCAGTGTCGATGGCTACGACTCACCCTATATCGCCGGTTTCGGCCTCTTCGAGCTGAGCGACTATCACCGCCAGGCCGACGACGGCGGCGGCTTCCAGGTCACCGCCGGCATTCCGTTGACTCAGCATGCATCGGTTGAAGTTTCGTATCTGGACTCGCAGCGTCATCGCGATCTGGACGGCGCAAAGGACTACAAAACCACGCTGTTCGCTGATTATCTCTACGACTTCGGCACGTTCGGCTTTCATAGCCGTTTTCTGCCCAACTTCAAGCCTTACACCCTTGGCGGTGTTGGCGCCGTGCAGGAAGACGTGCTCGGCCAGAAGAAGATCCACGCTGGTGTCGATGTCGGCGGCGGTCTGCTGTTCCCGCTGTCCTACGGTCGCTGGAACTGGGGTTGGGCGATCCGGACCGAAGCCAAGGTGCTGGCGCAGTACAACGATCAGCAGACCAAGCCGGCCAACGAGAACTTCCTGGTGGATTACCACTTCCAGATCGGTCTCGAAATCCCGCTGACTTACTTCTTCAAGCCACATCACGCCGGGCCGGCGATTCAGGAGTGCTCGGTCCAGGTGGTGGACCCGGTTACCGGCCGCTCCGATTGCGGCGCCGATTCCGACCGCGATGGCGTGCCGGATAGTCGCGATCAGTGCCCGGACACCGCACCCGGTACACGCGTCAACGAGGTGGGCTGCCCGAGCGAAGGGGGCGATGCGGACGGTGACGGCGTACTCAATGCCGACGATCTCTGCCCGAACACGGCTGCAGGCATCAAGGTCGACGCCAAGGGCTGCGCGATCGAACAGGTGGTCATCATCGAAGGCGTGCGCTTCGAAACCGCTTCCGCTGTGCTGACCGGCCAGGCCACCAGCAAGCTGGATCGCGTGGCCGGATCACTCAACGGCCAGAAGAACATCAAGGTCGCCATCAGCGGCCACACCGATAATGCCGGCAGCCCCGCCTACAACCTGGCGCTGTCCAAGCAGCGTGCCGAATCGGTTCGCCAGTACCTGATCGGCAAGGGGGTGGAGCCGGCCCGTCTGAGCACTGAAGGGTACGGCGAGACGCGTCCTATAGCCTCGAACAAGACCAAGGCTGGCCGCGAGGCCAACCGTCGCGTCGAGTTCAAGATCGTCCTGCAGTAAGGCTTTTAAGGGCTGCCAGTTCTCTTGGCAGCCCGTAGCGTGATCGCGGCCGGTGACGAATGAAACTTCGTCACCGGCCCGCTTTTTTTTATCCGATGACCAGGAGCTGGCTTGGCGATGGCTCAGCGATTGGCGGACATTCCTTACACTGTCGCCATGGCCTTTCTGTCTACAAACAGCGCTTCGCAAACGTCGTCACCCTGCATCGGCGTCTGCGTGCTCGACGAGCAGGAACGCTGTACCGGCTGCGGACGGACCCTGACTGAAATCTCCAGCTGGCCCTTGGCGAACGAAGCAGCCCGGCGGGCGATCGTTGCCGCGGCTGCCTCACGTCTGCTAGCGATCGATCCGGCGATCGACTCATCGAAGCATCAAGCTTGAAAGCAGTTCCCCCTTTCGCTTCACAGATTCAGGAGCACCTGCGTGACCTTACCCAGCCGCGACGATTTTGCGCATGCCATCAGGCTCCAAGTTCGCTGGGGAGACATGGATACGCTGGGCCACGTCAACAACGCCAAGTTCTTTACCTACGAAGAATCCAGCCGGATCGAATATTTCCAACCGCTGGCCGCTGATGATCCACGGATGTGGAAGGACTACGGGCTGATCCTGGCGAGCATCGGCGCCGATTTTCTAGCGCAGGTGCATTATCCGGCCGAGCTGGAAATCTGCACGCGCGTTTCCAGGATCGGCCGCAGCAGCATGTCCACGCTCAGCGCAATGTTCGTCGATGCAAAGCCGGTGTCGGTCGTCCGCGGGACCGTGGTCTGGTTCGACTACGTCGCGCAGAAATCAGCGCCGATTCCGGAAAAGGTCAAGCAGTGGATTCTGGCTCGGGAGCGTACGGCGCCTGAACAGGCCAGTCCGGCCTGACTCTGGCCCAAGCTACTTGACAGTCCGCTCCACCGACACCACGGCGCCCTGCGCAAACACCACCCGAACCTTGTCTTCATCGGTTCCGCCGGTGCCAACACCCACACCGCCGCCCACACCGCTGTGCCCACCGAAACCGAAGCCACCGAGTCCGAGACTGAACGCCGGACTGGATTCCTTGTAGGCCCAGACTTCTGAAGTCCCGGCATCGGTCTGACGCGAATACACGCGATCGGGCTTGCCGAGCGCCATCTCCACCTGCTCAGGATAGAAACCGACGCCGATATCGCCGGCGCGAATGCGGTTCTGCACTTCGATCGGATAACTGTCGAACGCTGTCTGCTTGTCCGAGATCCGGGAAGCGGGCGTGCTGCAAGCGACGACCAGCGTCGCCATCGCAGCCAGCAGGACAGATCGGAAAAAGGTCATGGGCATCTCCTTACATTAGCCGGCGTCGGGAATGGCGCCAGCGAACAAACATGATGCTAGGACCGCTTTCCAGACGGGATTACGCCGCAGCTGCACCTTGAGCGCAGCAAGGCGGATGCGTGGCTAGATACCGAGCACTCGCAACTCGGCCGCCGGGGGCGATTCATCCCACCAGCGCATCAGCGAATCGCGCAGACGCCGTCCTTCCATCGGCGCATCGCGCCAGCAACGGGCTTCCAGGCTGTCCGGCGCTTCACGGACCAGCACCGCACGCTGGTCGACGATCAGCACTTCACGTTGCGGAGCCTGCTGGCGCTCCGGCATCAGCTCGCGGAATTCGACTCGGCTGGGAAGCCGGCGGCCCAGCTCGACCAAGCGATGCCCGCTGCTCACCGTTCGCTGTGGCTGACTCAGCAGGATCAACAAGCGGGCCCGTTCCGACGACAGCGCGAAACGCTGGACCGCCTCAACGAATGCCTCGCTGCCGTAAAGCGCGCGGTCCAGATCATGACTCAGCAACAGCACTTCAAGATGCGCGGTGCCGACAAACTCCAGCGCACGCGCTGCAAATGCGCTGCGGCCTTCGACGAGTTCTGGCGCGGAATCAGTCATTGCCTACTGTAACTGCCGGGCCAGCACTGCAATGTGTTCCGGGCCGATGCCGCAGCAACCACCCAGGTGGCTCGCGCCGCGTTGGCGCCAGTCGCTTGCCCAGTGCAGATAGCCGGGTGGGTCCAGATCGTCGCGAAGTTCGTCGAGACCATCGTTGGCCTTGGCGTCCTTGGGCTGCGGTGGAAAAGCGTTGGCGTAGGCGCCGATGTTGATATTCACGCCCAGGCGATCGAACGTCGATTTGGCGACATCGATGGCCGCGCCGATCACTTCCGGCTGGCTGCAGTTGAACAGCAAGGTCATCACGCCCAGCTGCGCCGCTGCCTCTGCAGCATCGGCAACCGGCTCACCTGAACGCAGGCGCGGGACATCGTCGGTGTCTTCGTCCTGCAGCGTGAAAGACAGCCAGAACGGCTTGCCGTCTTCTGGCAGCCCATCGCGAATGGCCTTCGCTTCGGCAATCGAGCTCTGCGTTTCCGCCAGCCACAGGTCGACATGCTCGGCCAGCCCCTTCACCAATGGCTGCAGGATTTCATTGACGCGCGCGGCTTGAAACAGATCCGGGCGATACGAGCCGAACAATGGCGGCAGCGATCCGGCCACCTGCACCTTGCCGCCTGCGGCGTCAGCTGCCTGGCGCGCCAGCTTGCCGGCGACGGCAGCCAGAGCCTGCGCTTCAGTCGTGAATCGAGCCTCGCCGATATGAAACGGCACCACTGCATAGCTGTTGGTGGTGATCACATTGGCGCCGCTTTCGATGTACGCCGCATGCACAGCTTGAACGTGCTCGGGTGCCTCGGTCAATGCCAGGGCCGACCACTCCGGTTGTCTGAATGGCGCGCCGCGGCGCTGAAGTTCGCGGCCCATGCCGCCGTCGAGAATCACCACGGATTGCTTGTTCATTCGTATGCCGTCCGATGGCCGGTCAGAGCTGCAAGGCCTTGGCCTGTTCAGCGGCGTTGCCGATGTAGCTGGCAGGTGTCATCGCCAGCAGGCGCTGCTTGTCGGCATCCGGCAAAGCCAGCTCGCTGATGAAGCTGCGCAGCGCATCGCGCCCGAGCTTCTGGCCACGGGTCAGTCGCTTGAGCTGCTCGTAGGGTTCCGGCAGGCCGTAGCGGCGCATCACGGTCTGGATGGCTTCGCCGAGCACTTCCCAGTTGTCGTCGAGATCGCGGCCCATCTTCCAGGCGTCCGCTTCGAGCTTGCCGATGCCCTTGTCGAGTGCAGCGAACGCGACGATCGTGTGCGCGACGCCCACGCCCAGATTGCGCAGCACGGTGGAATCGGTCAGGTCGCGCTGCCAGCGCGAGATCGGCAGCTTCTCGGTCAGGTGCGACAGGATCGCGTTGGCGAGGCCGAGATTGCCTTCGGCGTTCTCGAAGTCGATCGGGTTGACCTTGTGCGGCATGGTGCTGCTGCCGACTTCGCCTTCGACGGTCTTCTGGCGGAAATAGCCGATCGAGATATAGCCCCAGATATCGCGGGAGAAATCCAGCATGATCGTGTTGGCGCGGATCAGCGCGTGGAAGTAGCGGCCGATGAAATCATGCGGCTCGATCTGTGTGGTGTATTCGCTGCGCGTCAGTCCGAATGATTCGATCAACGCTTCCGAGAACGCCGGCCAGTCCACATCCGGATAGGCCGCGTAATGCGCGTTGTAGTTGCCGACCGCGCCGTTGGCCTTGCCGAAGATCGCCACCATCGCCAGCTGGTTGCGTTCGATCAGCAGGCGATGCGCGAACACCGCCAGCTCCTTGCCGAGCGTGGTCGGGCTGGCCGGCTGGCCATGCGTGCGGCTGAGCATCGGCTGCTCGGCATAGCGGTGCGAGAGGTTGGTCAGCGTGTGGATCAGCTTGTCCAGCGCCGGCAGCAGGACGATCTCGCGCGCGTCGCGCAGCATCAGCGCGTAGGCGAGGTTGTTGATGTCTTCCGAAGTGCAGGCGAAGTGGATGAACTCCCTGATCTTCAGCAACTCGGGGTGGCTGGCAATCTTTTCCTTGAGGTAATACTCGACGGCCTTGACGTCATGGTTGGTAGTGGCTTCGATCGCCTTCACGCGCTGCGCCTGCGAGACATCAAGCTCGTCGACGATCTGGTCCAGCCGCGCTTCGGCATCGGCGGACAACTCCGGTACTTCCGGAATGCCCGGATGCATCGCCAGCGCCTTGAGCCAGCGGGCTTCCACCTGCACGCGATAGCGGATCAGGCCGTACTCGGAAAAGATCGCGCGCAGACCGTAGGTCTTTTCGGCGTAGCGGCCGTCGATCGGCGAGAGGGCGGTCAGTGAAGTCAGGTTCATCGAAACAAGGTATCCGGTGCACGGCGCAGGCCGGACGGCTGCGCGGAGCAGAATTTTACGCGAGGGGCGGGGTCGATAGCGGCGATACTCATCCGTAAGGAATGACATGGCCCAGAAAATGACGATAACCGCAACGGCAACCCGCATCGAACGCGACAGCATGGGCGAGCTTCGCGTCCCGGTCACCGCACTCTGGGGCGCGCAGACCCAAAGGGCCGTCAACAATTTTCCGATCTCCGGCCTGCCGATGCCACGCGCCTTCATCCGTGCGTTGGGCCTGATCAAGGCGACGGCGGCAGAGACCAATGTCGGACTCAAGTTGCTGGACCCGACGATCGCGCAGGCGATCGTCAATGCCGCGCTTGAAGTCGCTGCCGGCACACACGACAACCAGTTCCCGGTCGACGTATTCCAGACCGGCTCCGGCACGTCGAGCAACATGAATGCGAACGAGGTGATCGCGCATCTGGCGACTGCTGCGCTCGGCAAGCCGGTGCATCCGAACGATCACGTCAACTATGGCGTGTCGTCGAACGACACGATCCCCACCGCGATCCACGCTGCTGCGGCACTGGAGTTGCACGAAGCGTTGCTGCCCGCGCTGGCGCACTTGGCAAAAGCGCTGGAGAAGAAAGCGCGCAGCCTGCGGACCGTGACCAAGACCGGCCGCACGCACCTGATGGACGCGATGCCGGTGCGCTTCGATCAGGAGCTCGGCGGCTGGGCTACGCAGATCCGGCACGGCATCGCGCGGATCGAATCAACGCTGCCGCGGATTCAGGCGCTCGCGCTGGGCGGCACCGCAGTGGGCACCGGCATCAACGCCCATCCACGTTTCGGTGCGCGATTCGCACGTGCGCTGGCGCGTCGCACCGGCATCAAGTTCACCACCAGTGCGAACTACTTTGAAAGCCTGTCGAGCCAGGATGCAGCGGTTGAACTGTCGGGTCAGCTGAAAACGGTGGCGGTGTCGCTGCTGAAGATTTCCAACGACCTGCGCTGGATGAATTCCGGGCCGCTGGCCGGCATCGGCGAGATCGAACTCGAAGCGCTGCAGCCCGGTTCTTCGATCATGCCCGGCAAGGTCAACCCGGTGATCCCCGAAGCCGCGGCGATGGTCGCGGCGCAGGTCATCGGCAACGACGCGACCATCGCCTTCGCGGGTGCCAGCGGCAACTTCCAGCTCAACGTCATGCTGCCGGTGGTTGCGCTGAACCTGCTGCAGTCGATCGAACTGCTGGCCAACGTCTCGCGCTTATTGGCGGACAAGGCGATCGCCACCTTCACCGTCCGCCGCGACAACATCGCCAAGGCGCTCGAACGCAATCCGATCCTGATCACGGCGGCCAACGCCGTGATTGGCTACGAAGTGGGCGCGGCCATCGCCAAGCAGGCCTACAAGGAAGGCCGGCCCGTGCTCGAAGTGGCGCTGGAGAAGACCACGCTTGGCGAGAAGCAGCTGAAAGCTTTGCTGGACCCGGCAGCGCTGACAACGGGCGGCATCAAGGGTGGAGGTGCTGGCGGCGGCGGATGAGGCGAGCGTTCCGCTGCGGCGTTAAACTGCGCGCCTTCCACCGCTGCGCTACAGGCCCGCATGACCACGATCCGCCAGGACGATTTCATCCAGTCGGTTGCCGACGCCTTCCAGTACATCAGCTACTACCATCCGCTCGACTACATCACCGCCCTCGGTGAAGCCTACGAGCGCGAGGAAAGCCCGGCGGCGAAGGACGCGATCGCGCAGATCCTGACCAACTCGCGCATGTGCGCCGAGGGCAAGCGGCCGATCTGCCAGGACACCGGCATCTGTGTCGTCTTCCTCAAGGTCGGCATGAACGTGCGCTGGGAATCGACACTCACCGTGCAGGAAATGGTCGATGAAGGCGTGCGCCGTGCCTACCTCAATCCAGAGAACAAATTGCGCGCCTCGGTGCTGTCCGATCCGGCCGGCAAGCGCATCAACACCAAGGACAACACGCCGGCCGTGATCCACACCGAGATCGTTGCCGGTGATCACGTCGAAGTGACCTGCGCGGCCAAAGGCGGCGGCAGCGAGAACAAGTCGAAAATGGTCTGCCTCAATCCGTCGGATTCGATCGTCGACTGGGTGCTGAAGACGGTGCCGACGATGGGCGCCGGCTGGTGCCCGCCGGGCATGCTCGGCATCGGCATCGGCGGCACGCCGGAGAAGGCGACCGTGATGGCCAAGGAAGCGATCATGGCGCCGGTCGACATCCATCTGGTCAAGGCCAAGAAGGCGCGCGGCGAGACGCTGACCAAGATCGAGGAGCTGCGGCTGGAGCTGCTGGAAAAGGTCAATGCACTCGGCATCGGCGCGCAGGGCCTGGGTGGCCTGACCACGGTGCTCGACGTCAAGATCATCGACTATCCGACGCACGCAGCGTCGTTGCCGGTCGCGATGATTCCGAACTGTGCGGCGACACGTCACGTGCATTTCGAGCTCGACGGCAGCGGCCCGGCCAAGCTGGTGCCGCCGAAGCTGGAAGACTGGCCGCAGGTCAGCTGGCAGCCAGATCTCAAGACCTCCAAGCGCGTCGATCTCAACACGCTGACGCCGGCCGAAGTCGCCAGCTGGAAGCCGGGCGACACGCTGCTGCTCAACGGCAAGATGCTCACCGGCCGCGATGCCGCGCACAAGCGCATCCAGGACATGCTGGCGAAGGGTGAGCCGCTGCCGGTCGACTTCACCAACCGCGTCATCTACTACGTCGGCCCGGTCGACCCGGTGCGCGATGAAGCCGTTGGTCCCGCGGGCCCCACCACCGCCACCCGCATGGACAAGTTCACCGAGATGATGCTGGCGAAGACCGGCCTGATCGCGATGATCGGCAAAGCCGAGCGCGGGCCGTCCGGCATCGAGGCCATCAAGAATCACAAGAGCGCCTACCTGATGGCGGTGGGCGGCGCGGCGTATCTGGTCAGCAAGGCGATCAAGACCGCGACTGTCGTCGGCTTCGCTGATCTGGGCATGGAAGCGATCTACGAATTCGATGTGCAGGACATGCCGGTGACCGTGGCCGTCGATGCCAGTGGCGAATCGGTCCACATCACCGGGCCGAAAAAATGGCAGGGCATGATCGGGAAAATCCCGGTCGTCGCTGCTTAGGATCGATCGAATGAACCTGACTTTTCGGCAGTGGTATCTGGGCGGTTTCCTGATCTGCGTATTCGGACTCGGGTTCGCGCTGTTCCTGCAGCACGTCAAGGGCCTTGAACCGTGCCCCATGTGCATTTTCCAGCGCGTGGCGATGGCGTTTGCCGGCGTGTTCTTCCTGATCGGCGCGCTACATGCGCCCAAGCGCAAGGGTCGCTGGGTCTACGCGATCCTGGCGCTGCTCGGTTGCGTTGCGGGTGCTGCGATCGCAGCACGCCATGTCTGGCTGCAGCATCTGCCGGAAGACCAGATTCCCGCCTGTGGTCCAACGCTCGATTACCTGCTCGGCATGCTGCCGGTCAGTGAAGTGGTGACGCTGGTGCTGAAAGGCGATGGCAGCTGCGCCAAGATCAACGCCGCCTGGCTTGGCATCGGCCTGCCGGCGTGGACCTGCATCACCTTCATTGGGCTGGCACTGTATTCGCTGATCACGCCCTTGCTGGCCAAGACCCGCCCTGGTTACGGAGACTACATTCAATGAGCACCGCAACGACCGATCTGTCCGACGCCCATCCCGAAGCCCAGGTGGCCGATCCGATCTTCAACGACTTCGGCGGCATGTACGCGTTTTACGGCGCGATCAAGACGATCAAGGTCTACGAGGACAACGCCCTGGTCCGCGCCACGCTGGAAACGCCGGGCGAAGGCCGCGTGCTGGTGGTCGATGGCGGCGGCTCCACGCGCTGCGCGCTGGTCGGCGGCAACCTGGGCGCGCTCGGCGTCAAGAACGGCTGGGCCGGCATCGTCGTTTACGGTTACGTCCGTGATGCAGTGGAGCTAGCCGAGCAGGATCTCGGCATCAAGGCGCTCGGTACGCATCCGCGCAAGAGCGAGAAAGGCCTGCACTCGGCCGTGGCCGACAAGGCCGTGACCTTCGCCGGCGTGGCGTTCAAGCCGGGCGCTTGGCTCTATGCCGATATCGACGGCATTGTTGTTTCGGATGAGGCGATTCACGCCTGATCGTTCGCTGGTGAGGTGAGGTCATGGCCAAGCTGATTCCGCTACTGAGTGCAGCGCTGCTGGCACTGACCTACCAACCCGCATTTGCGGCCGACATCGCAATCGACCCGATCCTCGACAGCGCCTACGGCAATCTCGATGCGGCCAGCGGCTGCCGCAATTACAGCTTCAACGGCAGCAGCTACTGCATGAAGGTGGACCGTATCGACCGGCTCGATACCGACACCGGCCCACGCGTGTACGTCATCCTCGCCGGCGATATCGCAGGCGGTGGTTCGCATGTCGACAGCGGCCTGGTCGGCGCTTGGGTTATCGATGCACCACAAGGCAAGAGCCATGTCATTGCATCCGCGCCGGACGTGCCGATGGGTGCTTACGGCAATGGGCCAACCGGCTGGGAGCTGCTCAAGCTGTCGAAAGGCGACTACTGGGGCTGGCACACCACAACAGGTGACATGAACCAGGGCTATGTCGGCGGCATCCATTCGATCCTGGCGCCGTTCGGAACGAAGGTGCGCGAGCTGGCCGGCTTCGCCGCGAACTATTCCGACACGGGTGCCTGCGATGACAAGGCGTGCAAGAAGACATCGAGCGATATCGACTCGAAGCTCGCAGTCGACGACCACGATGCTGCGGTGAAGGTGTATCCGCTGGCCGTCACGATCACCGGTACCGATAACGGACGCGCCTTGGCGGCAAAGACCTGGTCGATTCCATTCGATGCACATCGCTGGAAATACGTACCGCCGAAAGACTGGCCGCTGGCCAATCACAATTTCTGATCAGCGAACCTCTACCGTCGAAATAGTTATACCCGGACGTTGAAGCCACTAGAGCGCTGTTCGCCGGCAACCGGATGGGTTTTGAATCCAATCTACAGGCGTGGCCAACCGATGTGCGTACCCATGCGCTGATGCTGGCGGATGCTGCGTTCCAGACGCAATCAACCACTGCCGCTAAGGCATCTGCATAACCCATCGCGAGGAGTTCAACCATGGCAATGCACGATCTCACCAGCGGCCCGATCCGCGGTCATCTGATCAAGATGGGCGCGTTCATGCTGCTGACGATGCTGGTGCAGACGCTCTACAGCCTCATCGATCTGTATTGGGTCGGCCGGCTCGGCAGCTCGGCGATCGCGGCAGTGACGGTGTCGAGCAATCTGATGTTCGCCACCTTTGCGCTGACGCAGGTACTGGCCGTGGGAACGGGTGCCTTGGTGGCCCAGGCGGCGGGCCGCAAAGACATGGATGCTGTGCGGCGTCTGTTCAAACAATCGCAGGTCTTCGGCATTGTCGTCGGCCTGGTGATGACCGGAGTGCTCTATGCGTCTCGTGGCGCGTATGCGCGTGGCTTTGCCAGCGATGCTGAAACCGAATCACAGATCAACAGCTTCCTGTTCTGGTTCATTCCGGCGCTGCTGCTGCAGTTTCCGATGGTGGTGATCGGCTCGGCCTTGCGCGGCGTGGGTGACTTGCGCACGGCGACGTTGGCGCAGGTGGGTACTGTTTTGCTCAACATCGTGCTGGCACCGTTGCTGATCTTCGGCTGGGGCACCGGGCTCAAGCTCGGCGTGGCCGGGGCAGCGCTGTCCACGTTGATCTCGATTGCCGTCGGCGTGATCGCGCTCGGCATCGTCGTTATCCGGCGCGGTACGTTGATCGATCTCAAGCCGGGCTGGGCGCCGCAGTTTCAAGTCTGGAAAGCCATCCTCAAGATCGGTGCGCCCTCCGGTGTGGAGTTCGGCCTGATGGCGTTGTACATGGGCTTCGTCTTCGGCACGCTGCGGCCATTTGGTGCGGCGGAGCAGGCGGCGTTCGGCATCGGCATGCGCGTGCTGCAGGTGGGCATGATGCCGGCGATGGCGATCAGCTTTGCCGCGTCCGCAATCGTCGGCCAGAACTATGGTGCGAAGCTACCGCTGCGCGTGCGCGAGACATTTTTCGAAACACTCAAGGTCTGCGTGGCGTCGGTGCTGATCTTCTTCGTGCTGTTCCATATCGCGCCGGGCGCGTTGCTGAGGCCGTTCACTAACGATCTCGCCGTGCTTGCAGCCGGTACCGAATTCCTGCGCATCATTTCCTGGAACCTGATGGCGGTCGGCTTCATGTTCGCGTGTTTCGGCGTCTTCACCGGGCTTGGCAACACGGTGCCTTCGTTGATCGGTTCGGCCACGCGGATCGCGCTGATCGTCGGGCCGGCGTGGTGGCTGTCGACCTATAACCCGGACTTCCAACCGCGCTGGATCTGGATGCTGTCGGTTGGCGGCAGTCTGGTGCAGCTCGCGTTGAACCTGTTCTTCGTGCGCCGCGAGTTCAGGCGACGACTGCTGCCAATCGCTCATCAGGCTCAATCTGCGATCTCCTGAGTCCGCGCAGTGGCTGCCTTATAATCCGCGCACACGATCGTGCGTTGATCGTGTGCGTTGAAACCGTCCATTCAAATCGGAGCCGTACCAGATGAGCTTAGTCAAAGGTGTCGAGATCGCCGGGACCATGAGTCCTGCCGCCAAGAAAATCCTGACGCCGGAGGCGCTGAAGTTCGTCGCCAAGCTGGTTCGCAAGTACGCGCCGGTCCGCGAGAAGCTGCTGGAGCTGCGCGTGGTCCGTCAGGCGCAGATCGACAAAGGCAAGATGCCCGGCTTCCTGAAAGAGACCAAAAAGATCCGCGACGGCAAGTGGAAGATCGCCGGCATTCCGCCGGACCTGCTGGATCGCCGCGTGGAGATCACCGGGCCGGTCGATCGCAAGATGATCATCAACGCGCTGAATTCCGGCGCCAAGTGCTTCATGTCGGATTTCGAGGATTCTGCTGCGCCGACCTGGGACCTGATGATGGAAGGCCAGCTGAACCTGTCCGACGCGGTGCGCCGCAAGATCAGCTTCAAGAATCCCGATGGCAAGGAATACAAGCTCAACAAGGACATCGCCACGCTGATCGTGCGTCCGCGCGGCTGGCATCTTGAAGAGAAGCACATCCTGATCGACGGCAAGCCGGCCCCGGGCGGCATCGTCGACTTCGCGCTGTACTTCTTCCACAACGCGAAGGAGCTGATCAAGCGCGGCACCGGTCCGTATTTCTACCTGCCGAAGATGCAGTCGCATCTGGAAGCGCGTCTGTGGAACCAGATCTTCGTCGATGCGCAGAACGAGCTGAAGATTCCGCAGAAGACGATCAAGGCCACGGTGCTGATCGAGACGCTGTGGGCCGCGTTCGAGATGGACGAGATTCTGTACGAACTGCGCAATCACATCGTCGCGCTGAACTGCGGGCGCTGGGACTACATCTTCAGCTGCATCAAGACGCTCAACGCCCATGGCGACTGGATCGTGCCGGATCGCCAGCAGGTGGGCATGGACAAGCACTTCCTCGACAGCTATTCCAAGCTGCTCTGCGAGACCACCCACAAGCGCGGTGCGTTTGCGATGGGCGGCATGGCCGCGTTCATTCC
>CAMQQG010000176.1:0-42868 GCA_947034895.1 Rhytidiadelphus loreus | reverse complement strand
TTTTTCGTGGATGTGTGTGTTTTCTTTTTCTATATCTAGAACCCCAACTAACAAATTTTTTATATTGTCTTAAGCGAAAGGTAATGCTTTTCCTAGAAGACCATACGCTTTGTTGTTTTTGCATTTGAATGTG
Source organism: Rhytidiadelphus loreus (assembly GCA_947034895.1). Taxonomy (NCBI): domain Eukaryota; kingdom Viridiplantae; phylum Streptophyta; class Bryopsida; order Hypnales; family Hylocomiaceae; genus Rhytidiadelphus; species Rhytidiadelphus loreus. Next base: position 42,735 of record CAMQQG010000176.1, on the reverse strand, counting down.
TTCTCTGTCCTCTTGTAGAAGGTATTGTAAATACGCATTCCACATAACTTGAAGTAAACATAATAAATAAATTCGTGAAAAACATGAGCCCTTAACTTAAATGCAATTTTCATTTTCGTAATAAAACGTTAAGATACTTAGTCGAAAAAAGTATTAAATGTCGCCCGTTGGATGCAACTGTAAGTAACCAACAATTTTTTTTGCCGTAATATTATTTATTCCATAAATACTGCTAATGTATTGTAGCAGATTTTTTTATACTATTCGTGAACGCATTATTTATTTTCTTGACTTTTTTTTTCCTTTAGCAGTTTTATATATATTTTGTTGTTCTCATACGTAAGCCTTTTCCTGTATTATATTACCTGGTCTTAAAGCTATAATTTAGTTACAAAATGTGAAAGTAATATAATTGTCCAAAAAGGCTAGTCGTCGTTTAAAGTACGTGTTATAATACCACAGGTAATTTTAAATAAAATTCTTAGAAAATTTAGTTGAAGTACAATTTTGCTCTTCTTTTCCTTCGTAAAGAATAATTAAACCATACACAATTAATTCGTATAAGTATATTCTTTTGTTTCTGAAAAGGTAAAAATTATTAATATTTGAAAATTCCATTACGACATAAAACAGGTTATTTCAGGAATAAACCCAAAACTACTTTGTTGTAAGGTATATATATGTATTGCTAACGGGTGCGCCGGATAATATATTTATTTCAATTGTTTAATAAAGTTTAATTTATTTTGTTTCCTTTTAATTTTTTTTTTACTATTTCTTATTAGCATTAAAAATTATTTTTTTAACATTCTGCATAAAAAAATAATTGTCCGCAATATAATTAATTTCGTAACAAAAATTTTGTTCTAAAAATTTACAGAATATCTTAAGATATTTTTAAGTTCGTAATATTTCGGTGCGTATATTAATTGGCATCATTTTGCTTTGTTTTAAATAAATTTAATTTTTTAAATAGTGCATGAGTGATTTTTTCATTATTAAATCACTAGGTATAAATATAAAAAAGAATTAAAACTTATAACTAATACAAATCCGTGGTTGAACCTAAACAATACGGATCCTTAACGAATAATATATTAATGCAAAAAAGACAAATTAGTCTAATAGGAAAAGTAAACAATAATAGTATTTTTTTAACTTATTTTTAAATCTACAGTATTTCTTTTACGTATGTACCTTAAAAAAGGATTCTAAAAATATTGTACACCTTATTAAGTTATACGCGAACTTTCCAGAAAGGTATATAAAGTTTAATTGGTTTTCGTTTTCATACATATAAGATATTGAGTTTCTTGATTTATAATTAAAATCACTGAAATGTAACATACTAAAACTATTTTTATAAGATTACCAACTTGATTTGCCAACTCCAGGAATAAACCCAAAACTAACATAACGACGTAATAATGTCGTGAAAGTCCAAAATAACGGTAATAACTATGTGTGCCAAACTTACTTCACAATAATTTTTTAAATGTGTATTTGTGTTACAGGGACGTTTTCCTTAATATACTTTTAAGCTACGAAGACACGTTGTTTTAATCAATTTTGTTTTTATTTTTATGTGAATTTAAGGTAAAAAAATTGTTTGTCAAAAATATTATAAAGCTAGATGCAATTGAAACAATCTTATATGCCCTAGTTTACGTAATTCTTTACAAACAGGACCATAATATAATTTCCCAAGGGCAACCCATCTCTTTTGAGAGAACACAGGCTGGATAATCAATTTAATGTATGAGCCATCTTGACGCGTTTATTTGTAGGATCCCAAACACTAATGCTCTATAAAGCGACTTTTTTTGCTTTCTTATCTGGAATTGCTGTTTTCACACAACCATTATTTTTTCGCCATTCTTGCAGGTGTATAAGGGCTTTTATTTAATACTTTGACACAACGCAATTAAAGCACCTGTATTATCAATTACACGCAATAAGTTCCTTATAAATCATTTTGTTTTTGTATTTTTAGTTGTTCTTCAAATGATTCTTTTTCCTTTTATGTAGTACTAATTTTGATGTACAGGTAATCTAAAAGCAACCTTACGATATAAATATTTGACTAATTTTTTTTCTGGTTTGCCCATAATTTCTATAAAATTCTTCCATTTTTTATAGGGCAACCCATTCATGATGACTTCCTTTACCTTACCCATCCGTGTTTGTAACGTTTTTTTGATATAGAAAGGTCTGGAAAAATCTAAAATTTACATCCCCATAATCCCTCTTATGGGCTTTACTAAATGCGTCTTGTTGCTCTAAATGTTTCGGTGTAATAAGTGTGTTTCCTTTATTTAATTATAGTTGTTTTTATACTCGTTTAAATCCTTTTAACCTTTTTTACAAAACGTAAATGAGGTACTCGTATTTTGTTTTGTTTGGTATTTTAGCATATAATATTATTATTTATTTTATATACTAAGAATAAAATTAAAAAGGCCATCATAAGTGCTACAATCCAACAGCTTCGTTAACGCAAAGCCTAACATAGCATATTAAACAAACGGCCTTCCTCAAAGGATTGCGTCCTAAAGATATTAATAAGAACCAAAAACAATTCCTACACCACACCAGCACCGCTAAACCAATAGTGCAAGTCCTGCACCCAATTTTTTCCTAATGCAATATAGCATAAACAAATTCAATTTGAAATTCATTTTAAATTTTTAACTTATACCAATATATTAAAATAACTCATTTTAATAATCTAATCTTGTTTGCGCAAAGAGTAATTATATTAGTTTTACGAAAAGGCAAAGTATAACTCTTGTTTTTTTAAAGAATGATTCGTTTCGATGCATAACAAGTGGAGAAAGTACGGCGAAATAATAAAAGTGTTATAATAATAAAAACAAGTGGTCGTTCAATAAAATATATGCAATTAAATCACATGACCACATTAAAGTATTCTTGATAATACTTTCGGTAAGTATAGCTTTTTGGTTTCTTTATTTATAAGAAGGTAAAAGAAAAAAGATAAATAAATAACATACAAGAAAAGTAAAACCGGTAACTGTTTTAAATTTACGTCAATTGACGTAAATTTAAAACATAAGCACAAATAAAAACAAAACAAATAGCACCAACATAAATTACAATATAAATTAAACCAAGGAATTCTATATTTAATGTTATTAAAATGATAGAAGTGTTAATAAAAACAGAAATTAACGCTAATAAAGCAAATAATGGATTCTTAGTCCATAAAATAAATAAAATTGATGCCATTAATAAAATCATGCATTTAGTTAGTTTTAAACTTAAGGAAACAGTTATTTTTTTTAATATTATATTAAAAAATTATTCCTCAGGAAGAAATGTAGCTATATTTTCAAAATCAAAATCATCATCAAAATTGCTGATGTCGAAAGGTAATTCAGATAAAGAAGCTACATCATAAGTGAATTTGCTTAAATTAAAATAATTATAATGAAACATATATTCAGTAAAAAAATCTAAAATGGTTATAAGTGGATTTTCATTAACATCAAAAGTCAAATCGGATGAAATATTTTCAAATAAGGTCTAAAAATCATGCAAAAATCAGACTGAATAAATTCGAATATTTGCTTTCATAGTCCGAAACCTTATCAAGAGTAACATCTTCTAAATACCCATTAACACCGCATAAATCATTAATAATTGTTTATCTACAGAAAGAGGAGCATTTTGTGGTTGTTTAATACTTCAGTAAGAAGAAACCTTGTCGAAGTAAATCTTTGTACCCTCATCATATCAGCATCAAATTGAGAAAAAAAAATAGCAATTTCACGATAAACTGCTATTCAAGTTTCAAAGAACCTGCACTTTCTTCATAGCAAGTATTTGCAGCAGAACCTACACGACTGACAGATAAACCTACATTAACTGCAGTCTTATACCCTTATAAATAATTCTTTTTCCAAGAAATTTGACCATCGTTATACTAATACATTAGTGGGAATAACCGCTAACGTCACCAGCTTGTGTTTCAACATAGGTAAGGCAGTAAGCTACCATTTCCAAAGTTTGATTTAGTTTTGCAGAGCGTTCTAACAAACGTGAATGAATATAAAAGATATCTCCTGGATAAGCTTCACGTCCTGGTGGTCTACGTAGTAATAAGGACATTTGACGATAGGCAACAGCATGTTTACTTAAATCATCATATACAATTAATGCTGCTTTTCCATTATCGCGAAAATATTCACCGATGGCACATCCAGTAAGGAGCTAAGAATTGTAAAGGTGCACTTTCAGAAGCAGTGCTGCAACAATAGTAGTATAACGAAGAGCATTTTTTTCTTTTAGTAAGCTAACTATATTCAAAATTGTTGATCTTTTTTGTCCAATAGCAACATAAATACAATGCATATCTATTGTTTCTTTGTTAACATTTGCTTGATTTAAAATTGTATCTATTGCAATGGTTGTTTTTCCTGTTTGGCGATCGCCAATAATTAATTCTCTTTGTCCACGACCAATAGGTAATAAACTATCTATTGCTTTTATTCCTGTTTGAAGTGGCTCATGAACGGATTTTCTTGTTATAATACCAGGACTTTTTCGCTCAATACGCATTTTATGACGCACATTTAATGGACCTAATCCATCTATTGCTTGTCCCAAGCATTTACTACACGTCCTATAATGGCTTACCAACCTTATAAACATTAACTATTAGTCCCTTGAACAGTCTCCAGCTTTAATTTCTGCATCATCACCAAACAATACAATACCACAGTTTCTTTTTCTAAATTAAGCCATACCGAATAAATTTTTTCCTAAAAATTTAACCATTTCTCCGCCATAACACCAGGTAATCCCGTTATCGTACAACGCCATCTTTTACTATATAACTTTACCTAAATTAAGCCCTAATTTTTTTTTTCCTAATTTAAGTTCAATTTTTGGGCCCTTTTTTCTGTCTAACAATCCTTCCTCTAGGCAATCTAACAATACTAATTCTAATTCGTTTTTTATTCTTGGACTTCCGCTCACAGAAACCTTTGATTCTTTTTTCATATTCGACAATAAATTTAATTTATTTTTTATCATTTTTTTAGGCTCTAAATTTATTTTTTTTATGTTAAATTTAATTAAAGAAATCATTTTAGTTATTTTTTCATCTTTTTTAAGGCCCCTATATATAAAACAAGATTTTATACAAATTTCAATTTCATATAGTTATTGTTAGTTTTTTTATTATAATAAATAATGGTTCTTAAAACAGCATGTCTTATGCGCATTATTCGTCGTTTTCGCATAGATTTTTTTTTTAAAAATTTAATAAATTTATTATGAAAAAAAATTCGTTCCGTTAATCTAGCTTGTGTTACACAAGCGTTAATTAAAGAAACAAGTAAGTTTAAACTTTCTTTATTTTGCCGAAAAAAAAAATTAAAATCAACAAGATTTGTTCTGAAATTATTTTCAGAACATTGAGCTACTTTAATTGCAAGCAATTTAGCTTCATTGACTGCCCAATGATGCTCACGTAACGAAACTAGAAAATGTGGTAAACTAGGTTTTTTTCTATATAGCAAGTGTGCATAAATCTTTTTATATTTTCTCACACGACGTGTTTTTAATTCTTTCACTATATATTTATAATATAAAAAACGTTGATATGTTTTTCGAAAATTTGTAATGGTGCCCCCAATCCATTTTTTTCTACTAAATAAAAACTTTGGACGTTTTATGCGTTTATTTTTTTTTAATTTCTTTTTTTTTTTTTTGATCCCTGTTTTTTTTACTTTTTTTATTTTTACTTTTTTTTTAGTATAGTTTTTATTCATATATCTTTCTTTTAGATAATTTTTTTTTAAAGAAAACGGTTGGTAATTTTTTTCTACGTTATTAAATAAAATAAATTTTCTTGCATTTGTTACATTTTGTGCAAATTTTAATGCTCTTTGTAATGTATTAGACATATGCCAAATGTTGAATACATCATAGTGATTTCTACTACCCAATAAATATTTTTCAACTTTATTTAAAACTATTTTTCCTCTTTTTGTACTAACATGTAACAATGCAACCATGTCATATAAAATTTTTTGCATCACTATGCGAGATACTTTTTTTAATCTTTTTTTTGTCCTTTTTTGTAGTTTTTGTATATACTTTTTTTTTACTCTTGTAACTGTTCCAAATTGCTTTTTATGTTTTTTTATAACAAAAAGCCTACTTATAGAAATACCTAACCTATCAAATGCCTATCACTTGAATAGGCATAAATGCGTGACCTATTCCGCAAAGTTCTGAGCATTGTCCATAATATACTCCAGGCCTATTTATAAATATCATTGCTTGATTTAAACGACCCGGAACACAGTCCACTTTAACTCCCAAAGACGGGACAGCCCAGCTATGTATAACATCCGTAGATGTCACTAAAAGACGGAATGCGTATTAATTGGACATACGAGTGGATATCAACTTCTAATAAACGAAATCACCTACTTCCAATGAAGAGTGCACGAATATAACTATTAAACTCAGCACTTACTAAACCAAACGTATTTTTGTATAAATTTATATAATCTTGTATACCTTTTTCAGTATTATTTTTAAACCACGTATAAATATCCAGTTTTCGGTTAAGTCCGCAAACGTCTGCCCAATGATTAATTACTTTTATTGGCGTTTGATTTTGTAATTCATATGTCCAATACCATTGGTACCAATAGCTTTATAGTAACCGTAGATATATAACTTCATCGTAGAATATAAAAGAGCAAATGAAGTAAAATTATACAAAGTAAAATTAATGTGGTACAATAGTCCAAAAAAGTTCTAATAAGTACCATGGTTTAACTAGTTAAACTAAAATAAAATTTACGAAACGTGATAACGCTACATAATGAGACGTTCCCAAAAAACAGATGTTCTTAATATATTATATGTGTAATGGTCAAACTAAAAATAATATATTAACAAATAAAAAAATATATCATGATGCAAACTATAATCCCTTCAAAGAGGCGACGCTGGGTCTTGAAATGAAATTTGTCTTATATGTGCATAATTTAAAAAGAACATGTGTATTTATTTTTTAATTATAATCTTTTTCCAAAAAAGTTAGAAAAAAGTTAAAAGTAGACTATAAAAATTAGGTCCATAAAAATAAAGTGCATATATCCAACCTATTAGATAACAATGTATTGTATATATTGTTACAAAAATATATTGATTTTTAACATAATCAAAAATTGTATAAATTGTGCTGAACAAGTTCATTTCTTCATAGAAATTATCCACTAAATCTTTTATAGGCATAATGTTTTCATATTCGCTATTTTTATATGAAAAGTTATACATTTCGTTATTATTATTATCCACAAATGTCTCACATTGAATCATTTCGTCCAAACATTCAAGATTTTCATCATTAAAAAGTTTTAGTATACCTAATGTTGTGTTAAAAATTAAAGGAATACCTAATAATAAACTCCATTTAAAAAATAATTCTATATGTTCATAATAACAGACATCAATGACAAACATCGTGGCAACTACAATTCTAGGTAAACCTATAAAAATTAAATATAAAGCATGATAATAATATTTATCAAATATAATTACGAGCCAATTGTCACGAAATTTTGTCATCATCCAAATAAAAAATCTATCTGGACTAAGTGTAAGCCCAAATAAAACAAGTAAACTTGGTAATATTCGGTCTTTAAAAAGAATAAAAAAAGCTTTAAGTGCAGCCGTAGGTCCATATTTTTCTAAAAAGTCTTCAAAAAATTTTTTAATTTTAAATATTTTACTATTTTCATTAATTGGTTTTTTTAAAATATAAGTTCTAAAAAAATGATAATAAATTGATAACAAAATGCTCGTAAAAGTTATGATTAAAAAAAGATAAATAATCGCTCTTCTATCACTAATATCAGAAATATCGAAAGGAATTCTAGTAAATATAAATCTAAAGTAAATCGTATGCATGACTATAAAAGCCCCTAAAATTAATAGATAAAAGTTAATCATTGTTTTTCTCCAATATTTTTTGTTAAAAATTTATTTTTATTATCCTTAAGAATTGTTGAAGCATTATTTTTATAACTGTAATTATGTTTAAATGCGGAAAATGGGCTATGAGGGACAAATTGCACATTTTGGGGTATCTTTAAATTTCTTTTTAGGTCTCTTTGAGTTTACAATTTCATCGGCTCGACGCGCGCGAGAATCTAAACGATGCGTTAAACTAATAACATCGTTATCATTCGGTTTTTTTAATAATGGGTGTTTGTCGTCATTCCATTCGTGCCGAATTCGCCCAACTTCGCGACCACCCATAAATAAAACGCGTTTAAATTTTCAATCAAGTCAGTTATGTTTAATTCTAACGTTTGCTTTTGAATTTGTAATTCTTTTTCTTTAATTTGCAGTTCTTTTTCTCCAATATTTTTAACATACATTAAATAAACATATTAGATGTATAAAACATCTCGTTTAAAATCGCGATGTAAAATACGAATGTTATTGAAAAAATTAAAATTATGTGTGAATCCTTGGTGTTTAATACATAAATTTTTTTTTTTTCGATTCATAATATGTTTTTGATATCGTTTAGGTGCTTTCCAGATTGGTATTAAATAAGCACTAAAATAAGCGGCCAAAAAAAAAGCTAATGCAGTAACCGTAATTAAAGAACCAAAAGAACTAAGTGAATTCCATAAAGAATAAGCATCAGGGTAATCTGGAATTCTACGTGGCATGCCAGCAAGCCCTAAAAAATGTAAAGGAAAAAAGGTTAAATTAACACCAATAAAGGTTATCCAAAAATGAATAACACCAAGGAGTTCTTTATATCGTGTATGTAGATAATAGACATCAAAAAGTCGTGCTTTATAATGTCCACGTAAATGAGACCATGTTTTATAACGTGCAGGTCGAGCGTGAATAGAAGGTTTTTTAAAAAAGGAAAACCAAAAATAATAAGCAGCAAATAAAGCAAAAATAGCTCCCATAGATAAAACATAATGAAAATGTCCTACAACATAATAGGTATCATGTAAAGCAATATCGAGACCACTGTTAGCAAGAACGATACCTGTAAGCCCCCCAATAGTGAATAAAATTAAAAAACCTAAAACAAATAACATTGGTGTAGTCATGCGAAGATATCCACCCCATAAGGTTGCTAACCAACTAAAGATTTTAATTCCTGTTGGAACAGCAATAATCATTGTAGCTGCTGTAAAATAAGCACGTGTATCAACATCCATACCGACAGTGTACATATGGTGAGCCCAAACAATAAAACCTAAAAGTCCAATAGAAGACATAGCATAAACCATACCTAAATAGCCAAAAATGGGCTTTTGTGTAGCAGTAGTAATAATCATACTAATAATACCAAATCCAGGTAAAATTAAAATATAAACTTCAGGATGGCCAAAAAACCAAAAAAGATGTTGATATAATATAGGATCCCCTCCACCAGCAGGGTCAAAAAAAGACGTATTTAGATTTCGGTCGGTTAATAACATAGTTATTGCACTTGCTAATACAGGTAACGATAATAATAATAATATTGCTGTAATAAATACAGCCCATATAAATAAAGGTAATCTATGAAACGTTAAGTGAGGTAATCTCATATTTATTATAGTACAAATAAAATTTATGGCCCCTAATAAGGAAGATACTCCTGCTAAATGTAAGCTGAATATGGCTAAATCTACGGAACCTCCTGAATGACCTTCTATTGAAGATAATGGTGGATATAACGTCCACCCAGTACCTGCACCTACTTCTATATAACCAGACATGATTAATAAAAATAATGATGGTGGTAATAACCAAAAACTTATATTATTTAATCTTGGAAATGCCATATCAGGAGCACCTATCATAAGTGGTATAAACCAATTACCAAATCCACCGATTAATGCAGGCATAACCAAAAAAAAAATCATAATAAGTGCATGAGCTGTTACGCATACGTTATATAATTGATAATTTCCTATGAATAAATGATCTCCTGGGGTGGCTAATTCCAATCTAATTACTATTGATAACATTGTTCCCAGTAATCCAGCAAACATACTAAACAATAAATATAGTGTTCCTATATCCTTATGGTTGGTTGATAATAACCATTTAAGCATAAAATTTTTAAACCTTTGTGGATAGTAAAATGTTATATGCCTAAAAAAATTAATAAAAAATATGGTTATAAGAAATATAACAAATAAAAAAAACTTTAAAAAACTTTTTAATACAAAAATACCAAATAAAATTAATGAAACAAAAAATAGGCATATATTTATAATATATTGTTGAATACTAAGGGGGGCCTTTCTCATATAATTTTTTTTTTACTTAGTCTTGAGTAAACATAAAAACATAAGCGGCCTATTTTTAAAAAATGTTACTTACAATTTCTGGTACAGTTGATATTTTATTTCCCCATATATATATGGAGAAATAAAAAGAGCCAGATGACGTCAACAAAATGCCAATACCACGCAGCGGCCTCGAATCCAAAATATTGAGTACAGTAAGATGTGATTTTAAAAGTCTAATAGCATTAACAAGAATAAAAATTGTTCCAATAACGACATGAATGCCATGAAACCCTGTTGCAAATAAAAGCAAGAACCGTATACTGCGTCGGATACGTCAAAGGCTGCATTAAAATATTCAAAAATTTGTAATCGTGTAAATATAATTGCAAGAATAATTGTCACCATAAGACACATGGCACTATATTCACGTTTATCTTGTAAATGTTGATGGTGACCAACGGTTATGCATGCACCGGATGATAATAAAATTATTGTATTTGCTAATGGAATTTGATACGCGGAAATTATATGTATTCCTGTAGGAGGCCAAATACTACCTAAAACAATACTCGGTGCTAAAGCTGCATGAAAATACGCCCAAAAAAAACCTAAAAAAAAAAACATCTCGGATACAATAAAGAGTAACATGCCCATGCGTAAACTTTTTTTAACTAGACCTGTATGATGACCTGTAAACGTGCCTTCTCTTATTACATCCCTTAGCCAAAAACTAAACACACCAATACTTAACATTAAACCTAAATAAATTGGTTTAATGTTTTCGTAAAGCATTACTTTTAACCCATCCTGTTTATTTTCTTCCAAATAATCAACTGAATATAGTATATTGAATAAACGCATTTTTAAGACCATATTTATATAGTCTATACTTGGAATAAAACTATGCATTATAGAGCCTAACCAAGCAGCCAGTTGAAATAAACCAGCTGACATGAATATGGGCCAAGGGCTAGGATTTAATGCATGTAAGTCGTGACTGTATAGCAAAAAATCCTGCTGTACAGCTTTTTTTACCCTAAACATGCACGGGATACAAAGTGTCCTAGTTAATTAATTTATTCTTATTACGTCCTTTTTGGATAATTTAGTGCATTTCTTATGCTTCTAGTTTCGTTACGTCTGTAACCTACTTGGGACGTTCATTTTATAGGTTGTTTTCCGTTACTTGTTGGAATGTGTAGCCGTTCTTTTAGGTTGTAATTTCCGCTTTGTAGGGAATATTGTATTTTACTTAATTGTTAAGTTGAAATTTTTTTTAATATAATTGAACTATAAAATTATATATATAAGTAAAAATATACTTGTTTGTTAAACTCTTTTTACATTGAAAAAAGAAGCTTACGTACAATCATATTAATCATTTTGTGGCGCTCTTTTAAAAAAGCGTTTATTTTCATATTATTTTTTACGCAGTTTCCATGTTGATTGCTTATTTTAGCGTAAATACTGTTTTTTTTTATAACCATGTTGGTATAATTAATCTCAAATTCAGTGCCAAGCACACCTGTGTTTAATACTTGGTTGAGATTCAAGATTAATTCGATTACCACATTAAATTTAATTCGTAGGTCATTTGTAATTACTTCACTGTATTGTTTTAGTGCTTGTTCAACAGTCCAGCTGTTTAACAGAATAAAAAAAAAAAGAAATATAAATCCTGAAATTATTATGCTTTCAGGATTTATAATAAGCAGTTCGCTCACGAAAAACAATATAAGAATAAGCAACAGCGTCATTTACGGATATTTATATCTTTTATAACCTTTGTCACAAATTTTATCATTAGCTCAGTTTCATTGGCTTTTATTTTCATATCATTTTTTTCTGATTCTAATTCATGTAATAGCTTTCTTGTTTTTATTACAGAAGCTATTTTAGGTAGATATATTCTTTCTGTTATCCAAAGTAAAGTCAAAAAAATAAGTGTTAAAAATATTATCGTACTTAAGAAAAACGTTATATTTAATTGTGGCATGGCAAAAATTGGCATGTAATTTTTTTTTTTATTTCGTTCACGGGTGGGCGTGGGCGTGGACAGAACTATCATAGCAATGAAAAAAATTTTTTAGGTGTGTAAAAATTTATCAATAAACTTATTTGTTATAAGTTTATATGTAAATCCAAAAATTTGACTATCAATGTACATATAAAGCGTCACGTAAATATATAGCCAATAAAATAGTAAATACATATGCCTGTAAAAATGCTATACCTAGTTCAAGAATAAAAAAAATAATAACAAACAGAAAAGGGATAAATCCAATTAAAATAGTTAAACTACTCATTACAAGAACTGCTGTAGATATAATAAATAACAAAATATGCCCAGCCAACATATTTGCAAATAATCGTATAGATAAGCTAATGGGTCTTATGCTAAAAGATAATATTTCAATAACGACTAATAATGGAGCAAGGGCTTTAGGTATATTGCGTGGTAAGAAAATACGAAAAAAACTTAAACCTAAAGTTTTGAACGCAATTATAGTCCAAGCTATAAAAAAACTTATAGCTAATGTAAACGTTAGAATTATATGTCCAGTTACTGTAAAACCAAATGGTAATAATCCTAGTAAATTAAAAATTAAAATAAAATAAAAAATTGTATATATACCACTAAAAAAGCGCAGACTTTTATGTCCCGCTTGCGCGATAATAAGGTTTAAAAGAAAAGTATAAAAATTTTCTACCACTACTTGCCAGTATTCTGGTTTAATTTTTAATACTTTTGTTCCCATTAATTGTAATAAAATTATTAGGCTTAGTCCTAAAAAAAGTATTAATTGTATATTCGTTCCACTGAATTTACTTGTTAACTGAACTATTTTGTCCGAGGTATATTGATATGGCTTAAATAACCCCAAAGCTACCCAATACGGAGAAATATCGGACTTCGCTACCTTATTGCTAAAATACTTGTCATAAAAACCAGCCTCTTTGTCAAGGAGCAAGTCCCACTTATCTGCAGAATAAGGATCAAGGTTTTCAACTAATCTGTTAAAATTATTTCCCTCATAAAGAAGAGAAAAGTATTCAGCTAGAGGAATGTACCACAATGTTGAGATATACGTTAATTGTGGTAATCCATAGTTTATATAAGAAATTTCAAATTGTGTGAACGGGGATAATAACATGCATATAAAATTGGGGTTTTCATAGCAAAAGTATTAGTTTAGGTTTTTTTATATAAAAAGTTAGAAAAAAGTTAAAAGTAGACTATAAAAATTAGGTCCATAAAAATAAAGTGCATATATCCAACCTATTAGATAACAATGTATTGTATATATTGTTACAAAAATATATTTATGGCGCATTTTTTGCAATAAGTTATAAGTATTTATAAATGATTTAACACGAAAATAAAGCGTTAAAAATGTGCTTAGAGGCCCAATAGTTTCATAATACGCGGGATCACTGTATTCCACCGTGATATCATCATCTTCCATTGTTGTTATTGATATAACATGTTGATAAAATTCAAGATTTTCATCATTAAAAAGTTTTAGTATACCTAATGTTGTGTTAAAAATTAAAGGAATACCTAATAATAAACTCCATTTAAAAAATAATTCTATATGTTCATAATAACAGACATCAATGACAAACATCGTGGCAACTACAATTCTAGGTAAACCTATAAAAATTAAATATAAAGCATGATAATAATATTTATCAAATATAATGAACCTATTTTCAATTAATAAACGTATAAAGAACCAAAGAATATCCTCTATGTAGAGCGTTTTATCTCGTCTCATTATTGTGGCAAAAAAAGCTTTAAGTGCAGCCGTAGGTCCATATTTTTCTAAAAAGTCTTCAAAAAATTTTTTAATTTTAAATATTTTACTATTTTCATTAATTGGTTTTTTTAAAATATAAGTTCTAAAAAAATGATAATAAATTGATAACAAAATGCTCGTAAAAGTTATGATTAAAAAAAGATAAATAATCGCTCTTCTATCACTAATATCAGAAATATTGAAAGGAATTCTAGTAAATATAAATCTAAAGTAAATCGTATGCATGACTATAAAAGCCCCTAAAATTAATAGATAAAAGTTAATCAGTCTTTTCTATCTCTTTTGGCTAAATAATCTTTGTAGGCTTTGTCGTTGTCGTGGTCAATTTGTCGTTGGATTCTTCGTATATCTTCTCTTCCTTTTTCAATTTCTTTGGTTTCTGCAAGGTCTTTTTCTCTTTCTTTTTCATCTTTAATTAAGTTTTGGAGTTCGCTTGTTTTTGGAAAAATTTGTCGAAAAATCCAATAGAACCAGTCTTCTTGCAAGCGTTTTTTTTTCAAGGCGTTCTTCTTTTTCAAGGCGTTGTCGCTCTTTTCGTCTTATATTTTCTTTTTCGATCTCGATTCTATGTTCCTCCTCCTGTTCTTTTAGCTTTTTTTCTTTTTCTTGTTTTTCTTGTTCTCGTTTTTCTTTTAGTTTTACCCTAAGTTTTGTAAGTTCTCTTTTAGTTTCTTCGCTTAAACTATCGGTTTCGTCGATCCAAAAAAGAACTAACAACATTTTTAATTTTAAGTTTAATAAATAAAGGAAATCTAGACCACTTATTGGCGTAGTAGTAAACTTTGCAACACTACTTGTATGTACTCTTTCTTTCGCATCATTTATAAATAATTTAGATTCATACCAAAAAGTTATAATGTAAAAAAGTAATTGTGTATTTGGTTTATTAAACTGAGTTCCGGTTGAAGATAGCACATAATTTAACGTAGTAGTTTGTGCTTTTTTTATGGTAGGACAATCTATATGTAAAATTTTTTTAGTATTTTCTAAAAATTTACAATTAAACGCATTTAGGACTAAATTATCCGTTATATTTTTAATTAATAATCCCGTGATTGTTATTAGTTCTTTATATTTATTTTCAAAAAATATTTTTGGTTGTTTTTCTGTATGTAATTTACCGTTGTTTATTTTGCTTATTGTTTTAAAACTATTTCCTAGAGTTAAATTAGTTAAATTTGATTTAAAAAATAAAAAAAAGAGTTCTTCATCGTTATCTAACATATATTCTATTTGTTTTTGTATAATTACAGCTTTTTCGACGGTATTTGTACTGAAAATTATGCAACTAGGGTTTAATAATTTTTCGTTGTTGCGTCCATTCTTACTATTATATCTTAATAATTTTGTCATTTTGCTATATAAATTTCTTATTTTTATCGTTCATAAGATAAACGTTTAACTTCGCTTTTGATACAAATTTGTCAAGAGTGCGTATAATTGAGGCTTCTTTTATATCAACATATGCATTTAAAATCAAACCCAATCCAATTTTATTCTTCAAAGCTATTAAAAATTGTTCCACGGCCTTTTTAAACCTAAATAAGTTTTTATTTATCTTACTACTTATCGTTGTAATTATAATGTTACATGTACCTAAAACAACGTGTAAGTAGGTTTCGGGGTATATATAAATAAACTCTTTTTCTTGAAATCTAGACTTATTTGAAATCCATTCATTGAAATCAACATAAGGTAAAATTCTCATTATTTTTTTTCCACTAATTTCTACAAAAATTGTAGAAAAGGGTTGGAAAATTATTGAATAAGAAAAAATACCTTGAGCTTCCCATGGACGAGTAATAAAAGAATTGCTATTTGCTGTAAAACAACCCATTTTATTTTATAATCTTTTATATAATTAATTGTGTTTCTGGTTTAGATAAAAAAATTACTTCAAATAGTGAAAAAATTTATAGACAAAACTAACGATCAACTTCGCCAAAAACAATATCTTGGGTACCAAGAATAGTAACCACATCAGCAAGCAAATGGTTTCTGGCCATAAAATCAATACCTTGTAAATGAAAAAAACCAGGAGCACGAATGTGACAACGAAAAGGCTTATTCCCACCATCAGAGGCTAAAAAAATACCGAATTCACCTTTAGGTGCTTCTACAGCAGTATAATAAGAAGATTTTTTTAAAGAATAACCCTCAGAAAAAAATTTAAAATGATGAATAAGCGGTTCCATATGAAATTTCATAAAAGCACGTGATCCCGCAATAAATTTAAAATTCTCTAATTTATAATCACCTGGTTTAATGTTATTAATACATTGTATCAATATACGCAAACTTTGACGCATTTCTGAAACCCGAATCAAATATCTATCAAAACAATCTCCGGAATGTCCTACTGGAATATCAAAAACTAATTTTTGATAAATATCATAAGGATATGCTTTTCGTAAATCCCATATAACTCCTGAACCTCGTAGCATAACACCCGAAAATCCATAATCCGTTGCTTGTTTACGTGTAACAACACCAATTCCAATTAAACGTTGATGCCATATTCTATTAGAAGATAGCATTTCTTCTAATTCATTAATACGTACGCTAAAACTTTGTATAAATGTATAAAGATCATTTAAAAAGTTTTCAGGAATATCTACATCAACTCCTCCTGGACGAATATAGATTGCGTGCATTCTTGCACCACTAACGCGTTCATAAAATTCTATTAATTTCTCACGTTCTTCAAACATCCATAAAAACGGTGATAAAGCTCCTACGTCCATTGCATGTGTTGTTAATGCCAATATATGATTTAATATTCTTGTAATTTCTGCAAAAATTACTCTTATATATTGACCTCTTACTGGTATTTCTAATTTTTCATTTGATTCTTCCAAATCGTTATATATTCCTTCTATAGCTAAGGAATACGCTTGTTCTTGGACCATCATTGATACATAATCTAGACGATCAAAATATGGTAACGCTTGCGTATACGTCTTATATTCTATTAATTTTTCGGTCCCTCTATGAAGAAGACCTATGTGTGGATCACATCTCCTTACTATTTCACCATCTAATTCTAATACCAAACGTAATACACCATGGGCCGCTGGGTGCTGTGGCCCAAAATTTAAAGATAAATTTTTAGCCTTTTTTATATTATATTTCATCGTTTTTAGAATAATTATTATAATTAAATGTTGGGAAACCCCAAAAGCATAACAGTTATTTCAACAGAAAAAAAAATAACATGGGCGTATAGTTAGCTTTTGGGGTTTCAAAAATAATATTTCTGTTTGAATAAAAAAGAAATAGCGGTAAAAATTTGAATAATATCGGCTACCGTAGCCAAAAAAAAAAATAGCGGTAAAAATTTTTTGAACTAAATATTTATCTCTTATTGGCGAAACGATATAATTAGCTGTTATGTTTTTTTATTATTTATTTATTTATTTATGTATTTATGTATTTATGTATTTATGTATTTATGTATTTATGTATTTATGTATTTATGTATTTATGTATTTATGTATTTATTTTTTTATTTTTTTATTTATTTTTTTCTATAATTTCGGAAAGTCCGGGAACGGCTTCGGAAAATCCGTTAAAGGTTCCGTTAAATGTTCCGGAAAGTCCGTTAAAGGTTCCGTTAAAGGTTCCGTTAAATCCGGTAAATCCGCTATACCTTCCGACACAGCTTCCGACAAAGGTTCCGTTAAAGGTTCCAGAAACGGTCTTGGTAAAGATTCCTTGGTTAAAGGTAAAGGTCCCGTTAAAAGTTCCGATAAAAATTTTGGTACCCGTAAAGTTACAGGAAGCTGGAATGCTATAGGGATTAAATGTAAGTGGAATGGCTTCTGGAAGGGGTCTGTTAGTTCCGTTAAAGGTTCCGGGACTAAATGGAATGGGAAGGGGAGGTTCGGGACGAACGCGAACCGTACGAAGGGGAACGGTTCGATCGATAAAGGAACCCGGAGGATATGGAACGGTTTCTGGAGCGGTAATGATTTCTGGAACGGCTTTTGGAATTTCTGGAACGGCTTTTGGATAAACGGGAAACAACGGATCTTTGGTCATGACGGACTTAGCATGGGAAACAACAGGAACTTTGGTCATGGGAACGGAAGCATGGGAAACAACAGGCTCACTAGGCACAGGAACTTCGGTCATGGGAACGGAAGCATGGGAAACAACAGGAACTTCACTAGGAAAAACATTTACAAAACTGAAAAATTCACACGGAACCGGAACTGCGTGACTCGGAACAACGACTGGACCTTCGACAACTTCGGGAACAACGTCGGTCATGGTTTCCCCTAAAGAAAATATAAAGTCACCTAAAACGGGAGTTTTACTATAAGGATATAGGACGAATAATAGGCAGGTGAAAAAAATAAATATGATAATTTCCTTCGCGACGTCGTCGTTGACCTCTGGTTCGGTCGGGGCGATCTCGTTGACCTCTGGTTCGGTCGGGGCGGTCGGGCTCTCGTTGACCTCTGGTTCGGTGCAAGAAGCTATATCATAAAAAATTATTGTGAACATGATCCAGGTTCCAGGTATACCAAATTTTTTATATATATAGGACATTAAAAAACCGATTAAGGGAAATACTAGTAGTAATAACATAATAGTTCTTTATATTTTTTTGGGTAGGATACCCACAGCAAATCAGGGCGAACTTTTTTGATAAGCTTAAGCTTAAATTAAATTTTTTTAATAGTTTTTATAAATTTTAGTTAGAACTTTTTTTATATGTAAAACCAAACGAATAATAATATGGGAAAAGATGTTTTATATAACGAACTTTTACACCCACAAGACCAAAACGCATATTTAGTAATCCAAAACGCATATTTAGTAATCCAAAACGCATATTTAGTAATCCAAAACGCATATTTAGTAATCCAAAACGCATATTTAGTAATCCAAAACGCATATTTAGTAATAGAGTACTAAGATCGGGCTCGGTGTACATTTTTATATTCGTTAATACTAATAGTTTCATTTTTATTATAAAGATGACTTTTTACAGATTTTACGGTAATATTAATTATTTCACTAAGGTAAAGTAAAAATGCGTCCAAATTATCCAGTTGAATTAAAGAAAGTATAAAATAAAAATAAACCATAGTGCAAATTTCGCTGAAATTTAAATAAGGTTGTTCTATTGGTTTAGCTCCCAATATTCCTAATAGAAAGCATAGAGCTAAAAAGGTTAAGATAAGTGTTTTATAAATAGGTTTAAAAGAAATACTCCTAAGCCTTGCTTTATGTATAAAGGGTAAAAAAAATAAAGCAAGGATAGAGCTCAATAAGGCAATAACACCAAAAGCTTTCGATGGAATTGCTCTAAGAATGGCATAAAGGCAAAAAATACCATTCGGGGACAATATGTTCAGGTGTTAGCGAAGGATTGGCCGGAATATAATTATCAGGATGTCCAAGTAATTAGGTAAAAAAAAAATAAGAAAACCAACGAAAATAGAAACGGGAATAAACTAAAAATCCTTGACCGTATAATACGAGCCAAAGGGCAATTTATCTAAATAATATTTTATTCCTAAAGATTAGAAGATCCGTCAAATGTAAAAAAAAATATGCAAACCAACAAAGCTAAAATAATAAAAGAAAAAAGAAGTGAAACTAAAAAAACGATTCAAAGTAGATTAGCAACACTAAAACCACCCCATAACCAGAACAATATTTTCGCCAACATTTGGTATAGTCGAAGCTAAATTAGTTATTACAGTAGCCCCCCATAAACTCATTTGACCCCAAGGTAATATAACCAAGAAATGCAGTAAGTATCATTAATAAAAAAATAATAATACCCGTGCACCATAAAGATTTTCTCCACATTAAATAAGAACCAAAAAAAGTCCTCGTGCAATGTGTGCATAAAAAACAACTATAAAAAATATGGATGCCCCATTGCATGACTATATCTTAAACCAACCAAATTGAACATCTCGCATTATATGCTCTACACTAGAAAAGGCTAAATCAACTTCAGGTGTATAATGCATAACTAAAAATATTCCCGTGACTATTTGAACAATTAAGGCCAAAAAGGCAAAAATACCAAAATTCCATGCATAGCTTAAGTTTGCCGGAGCAGGATATTTTTGTAAAATTGCATAAATGGCTAAAAAAAAGTTATTCCTGAGCTGCTGCTGCTGGGGTTCCAGAAAAAAGAAATAGGGCCGGAATAATTCACGTACGCCCCAACATCAACATACAGCTTTTTGTTTTAAAATTCAATAGCCTTTAATTTCATTTCGTAAGCTATGCCTAAAAACATAAAACCTATAAAAAATATTATTATTATAATTTGGTTACCGCTTAAATATAAATAATTTAACGCGAAAGGAAAAAGAATTAATACTTCTACGTCAAAAATTATAAACAATAACGAAATTAGATAAAATTTTATTTCTAAGGGTACTCTCGCAGACTGATATGGAGTAAAGCCGCATTCATAAATAGATGTCTTTTCAATATCAATTCTGGTTTTATACCCCCAAAACGTTGCAAAAAGTATTATTACACTGATCATGATACAAAGTTGCGCTGAAAAATAAAACATATCAAAAGAAGTCCAAAAATAATTAATTTTTACCATATAATTATATTAATAAAAAAATCGTACTTACATAAAATAGAAAGAATATAAAAATAACCAAAAATTAAAAAAGAAGAGAAATATTAATACAATATTTATATAATTTATATAAAAACTCTTTTTAGAGCTAAATGAAAATAAACAGCGCTAACTAATAGGCAAAAACACAACCATGTTAAAAACATAAGTTGATCGTCTATAACGAGGGAAAGAACCGCGTACCCATACGAACTGCAGCGAAATAAGTAAGCTTTTATATTGTATAAATTAATAGTAAGCTGAAAAAGGTATAGTAGTTGGTACCCAACCACCAAGAAATAAGCTGTACAAAAAAAAACATATAAATAATATTGCTATTCACCAATAAAATAAAATGCAAAACCCATACTAGCATATTCTATATTATAACCACTAACTAATTCAGCTTCAGCTTCTGGAAATCAAAAGGAGGTCTAGAGTTTCTGCTAAAATAATATAAAGAACATAATTATACCGGAAATAAAAGAAATAAAAACCAACATCTTGTTGACAAGACTTATATCATAAAATTTAATGATTGTGCACAAATACAACGGTGAGATCAGTAAAGCCATACAATTTCATAAGAATCATTTGGGCTGCACTGCAAGAGCGCCTAAAAAAGCATATTGACTATTAGAAGACCAACCGCCAAGAATTAACCATATACAGATAACGAGACGTAGCTAAATATATAAAATATTTAGTTAGAATCCACACAAAAGAATTTAAACTAAAAGCAAAAAAATCCACAGAATAAGTCCGCGATAAAAACAATATCGGGGAAAAAACAAATAACAATTTATTACTTTTAGCCGGTAAAAATTTCCTTAGTAAATAATTTTAAACCGTCAGCAAAAGGTTGAAGTGTACCCAAGATGCCGACGATTGACGGTCCGCGTCTTCGCTGCATAGCAGCCAATAATTTTCTTTCAAATAGAGTTAAATATGCCACACTTATTAAAATGGTAAAATTATAAATAAATTTCGGATTAATGTTGCCCATATTTCTAAATTATTTATAGTTATTTGCCTTAGATAATTTAAATAAATGATACCAAAAATTTCAACTTTTATTAGGGGTATTAACACAGTCACTAAATAAAAATACGACGTTACTACCCAAAGAAAGGAAAAAATCCAATGGGTAGTAACAAAAAAAATAAGTTTATTAAAAACTACGCGTTTACTACTTTTCACAACAAAATTTAACCACCTCCAATAAACTTGTTCATCAGTGACGGAAGACGACTCGACGTCCACCTTCAGGTCATGAGCCTACGAGCTACTTTACTCCACCCCGCCTTGTATGCTCCCACGGGGCTCGAACCCGTATTTGGCGAATGAAATCGACTGTCCTACCATTAACGACGGGAGCTTTTTAATATACTTATTTTTTTTAAACTTCAAATTCGATAAAGAAATTATAGCTATTTGTCCAGATACATTATGATATTTTAATAAAAGAGATAATCCAATGGCTGTATCAATTGCAGCAATAATTATTAATAAAATTGCAATAAAAAATCCTTTAAATTCGCCTAAACTTAAGCTAAAAAAAATAAAATTTAAATTTATAGCTAAAAAAAGTAATTCTAATCCAACAAAAAACATTAAAAAATTATCTTTTATAATAAAACAAAACATCGCTGCCATTAATAATAATAATATAAGTAATATCATGTTTTATATCTTTTTTTATATAATTATTGGGATAGAGAGAATTAACTCTCGACCAATCGTTATGAGCCGACTGCTCTACCTGCTAGCTATATCCCCTAAAGTAATAATTTTATACATAAAATTATGGTAAATAATTAAGCAGTATCTAGTTAATTTATGTTACCTCTTGTAAAATCTATTTTTTTATAAAAATGAAACAAGTTTAAAAAGGGATCTAATTAAAGATATTTTATCCGTAAAAAGCAAATTTTGCTTTATAAACAACTAGGCTGATTAACATGTACTTAAGATACCTTGCTTTTAAAGTATATTTGACCCTATTGTTATTATGTATTAACCCGGTTATTTACGTTTTTGGCTTATTATTGCTAGTTTAAAAGTACCAAAATAATATATAAAAAAATTGTTTGTGTTGTAAATATGGTGTATAAATTAATATTAACAAAATATTATATATCCCCCAAAGAGTAGTATAATTTTTGTATGGGCGGAGAGATTCGAACTCGCATTATATGCTCCAAAGCATACGTCCTTCCGGGGATTAACGACACCCCAAAAAAATTTAGTCCAGCACAGATTCTTCTACCACTACCCTGTTACGACTTCACTTTGGTTCTAAAAGAAGAATCGACCTTTTAATTCTTTATCGTTTTCGGACTGTAAATGCTGTTAGTTAGTTTGCGAAAATCCCTAACAAA
The DNA here is from genome assembly GCA_947034895.1 of Rhytidiadelphus loreus. Taxonomy (NCBI): domain Eukaryota; kingdom Viridiplantae; phylum Streptophyta; class Bryopsida; order Hypnales; family Hylocomiaceae; genus Rhytidiadelphus; species Rhytidiadelphus loreus. The sequence continues at coordinate 19,622 of CAMQQG010000176.1, read as the reverse complement.
AAATTTACTGGGAATTTTGATCTTCATTCCTCCCCTATTTCCATAGCATACGGGCGGTATGTATAAACAAGTCAAAAAGTTCACCATAGCGTGATCTATGATTACTAGGGATTCCAATTTCACGCTTATGAGTTTCAATAAACATCCAAACTGAGAACATTTTAAAGATTTGCTAAATTCACACCTGTGCATCTATTGTAAAAACGTTCATTGTACACATTCGTAGCCCACTCATAAAGGCCATAATGACTTGACTTAACCTTCCCTCATCCAATCCCTGAGACGCTGTAAGATGTGTACGAATAATAAATTAGGACAACAACAACTTTGGGTTTCGTCCGTTGTCGAATTAACCAAACACTTCACACACGAACTGACGACAGCCAGCAGCACCTGTCTATAAAGCACATTATTTTTATAGAATTAAAACTATAACTTAGCCGGTAAACTTTGTGCTAAATTGATGCAAGAGGTGTAAGATTATGCGCGGATTATCGAATTAAACAACAGCTCCACCCCTGGTCCAAGTCCCCATCAATTCTTTTGAGTTTCAACCTGCGGTCGTACTTCCCAGGCGGAGTGTTTATCGCGTTAGCTAAAATGCTGAAAATGACCCAATATTGGTGTAAAATGATAAAAAGTTATCAGTCAATTAGTAGATCCAGCATTGAACACTCAGCGTTACAGCGTGGACTACAAGGGTATCTAATCCTCTTTATCCCCACGCTTTCGTACCTTAGAGTCAATCATACAGGATAGCTGTTTTCACTATTGACCATCTTCTCCATCTCTCCGAGTATAACCCCTCCTTAAAGAATTTGGCTCTCCCCCACTAGATTCAAGAAAAATCGTAAAAAAACGTAAAAGGGCTATCCCTAGTATTTAATTTTTTTCTAATTTTTCAACCTACGTACCCTTTACGCCCAGTCAACACGGATAACACTAGCCCCCTCCGTATTACCGCGGCTGCTGGCACGAAGTTGGCCGGGGCTTTTTATATTTACCAAGAATTGTTAAACTATGATTTATACCAATTCTTAGAAACCATTATATTTTTTAACTTTTATTTCTTAATAAAAGTAATTAAAAAAAGTTCCCAATACATGTCATGATCTTCCTTGTAAAAAGAGGTTTACAATAACTTATCTTCTAAATTAACAAAATATTTCTATATAAATAATAGCATAATAGTAATCGTGTTTCATATTCCCCCACTCAACATAATAGAATCTGCGTAAGCCCATTGTTCACTATTCCCCACTGCAGCCTCCCGAGGGAGTCCGACCGTTTGCAGTTCCGATGTACTGTGAGTCCTCTCAACCAGTAACGGATCATCGCTTGTTTAGTTTTTATCTGAACAACTACCTAATCCGACAGAACACTAAAGGCATAATATATTCTGTCGAACTTTTTCTCAATTTTAAACAATATATTATTATTTGAATCAAAGATAAATTCTTATTACGTAACCAACGTTTTCCCCTTGCTTATATCCCTGCTTCTCTACACCCGTACGCCGTAATTCAAAGAACTGTTCGACTACATGTGTCAGGTCTGTTGCAAGCATTCACCCGGAGCCAGATCAAACTCAGTAGTAAAATGTCTATTTCTACCTAAAAATTTAATTTTTTTTTATAATAATTACTTATATTAGTACACAATAAGTTAAAATACCTTGAGCTCCATGCCTAACCTAGCTACGCTTTAATGTAAGCGAATATAAGAAAATTAAGGGAGAAATTCTCGCTTATACGAAATCAGCATTATTTCGACTATATGTAGCACCCGGCAATACTTTTGGCAAAATAACCGCGAACAAGAGATATATCCAACCCCGTCCTTGCGTACTAAAGGCGGATCCCGTATTTTTCTTGCTATTGTAGATAGGGACCGAACTGTCTCACACGTTCTAAACCCAGCTCACGTACACTTTAATAGGTGAACAACCTAACCCTTGGAACCCGTTTCAGCTCCAGGATGATGAGCCGACATCGAGGTGCCAAACAATCCCGTCGATAGAGCTCTCAAGAATTATCAGCCTGTTAATATCCCCAGCGTACCTTTTATCCGATAAGTAATACTTTAATCCACAAAAAAATATTAGATCACTAGACCGACGTGAATCTCTGAGAAATCTTTGATCAATCAGTTAAGTAATATATACCCTTCGCTGATAATAAGAGAATACCTAAGATTAGAATCTACCTTTTACACACTCCGTTACTATTTAGGAGGTACCGCCCCAGTCAACTAGCCCTCTTACAACGTTTTTCGAAAAATTAGTTCTATATTTTAAAAAAAGATAAGTTTTTCAATTGCGCCTGTAGTTTTTAAATAATATAAGCTACTTAATGCAAAAACTTTTGTCGTCTATAGAGCATGAAAGACTGTAGTAAAGTGCATGGGGTCTTTCCGTCTACCAATAGTATTCCGCATCTTACGGAAAATTCAATTTCATTGGATCCAATTAGAGACAGTGGGGAAGTCGTGGTATCATTCGTGCGCGTCGGAACTTACCCACAAGGAATTTCGCTACCTTAGGACCCTCATAGTAGAGCCGCCGTTTATTGAGATTATAAAAATTACCTAAATATTCGCTATTTATAATAACTTATTTAAGCATTATGTTTTACTTTACAACACCGGGCAGATCTCAGACCAATACATCATATTACTATTTAGCAGTCCTGTGTTTTTAGTAAACAGTCGCTCCCCCCTTTCAGTGACGCTTAATAAGCACTCTTTATCCCGAAGTTACAGAGTCAATTTGCCGTTCCTTAAATCTGGTTCTTCCATCGCCTTAGTTTTCTTAACTAACCTACCGTGTCGGTTTTCAGTACGTTATTGTTAATTATGTTATTTCTGAGATTTATAAATAAACTATTTATTCCGTAAAATTACTTATATTTTAAATCGTAACATAATTTATCTTTTATTAAATAAAATCCCTTTTTTGTTGCATTCGCTAATAAATAGGGGACGTTTCACCCTGAGACTAATACCAGCGCCCAGAAACCTTAGGTATACGGCATAACTTTTTTACGTTATTAACACTACTAAACATGTCAGCATTCTCTATAGAAATATCTTCAATGAAATTTACAATTCATCTTCAAAACTATTCTACGTTCACTACCATAATTCTTAGCTTCAGGAGATATCATATTCCATTAATTTTTAAATAGAAAAATTAATATATTGGTGAGCTTGGACGCTTTCTTTGAAAGAGGACTGCTATAAATCTACTTCCCAATCAACATAATTCTATTATTGAACTAAATATCATTTAGGCCTTTAGCTGAAGATAGGACTCTTTTCCTTTTGAACAAGACCTTATCACCCAGTTCTGTTTAATAGAATTCAATTTTTTGTATTTGTATTTGATTGACAATCGCATCGCCTCCCAGTGCCTACCCCAAAAAATCATAACTATCACTCTACCTTTAAATAGATTTCGTCGAAAACCAGCTATCTCCAAGTTTATTGGCCTTTCACCCCTATTCACAGCTCTCTCATTCTATTGCAACAGAAACGTACGATCCTCTGATTATTTATAATTATCTTCAATCTGTCCATAATAGATCACTTGGTTTCGGTCTAATAATTAATACTTTTTTACCCATTTAAAATTCGTTTCCCTGCGCATACGCTTCATTAATAATTAAGTCGCTGAAAACCCATTATACAAAAGGTACATTATATTCTTATTATAATTGCTAGCTTAGTTTAAAGTTTCAGAATCTATTTCATTTCTCTTGTCCTTCGAGTGCTTTTCACCTTTCCTTTACATACTGGTTCACTATCGATCATCTTAAATTTTTAGTATTGAAGTGGTCCTTCTTTCAAATGAACTTAATTCATTTTACTTATTTTCATTTTCTCGATTGTTCCGCTGTACGTATTTTAGCAATTCTTTCCTCGCGTTTTTCTTTTACCTTTTCCTCACCACTACTCATGTAATCACTTTTGTTTTTTTTTCTGGCTACTAAGATGTTTCAATTCACCAATTAGTTCTTTTTTGCTTTTGCTTAATAATTACTATTCAACGCTGCAAGCTCCTATAGTTTCGATTATACACCTTTTTAAGATGTCTTGCATCCCATTTAAACTTTTTGTTTTATTTTATATTATGGGGGCAGAGGGATTTAACCCTCGACCTACCGTTAAAAGCCGGTTGCTCTACCTACTGAGCTATCCCCCATTTATTTTGTTCTGTATTTTTTCTCTATACCAAACTTATGTAAAAAAAAAAATACAGAACAAAGTAATGTTTTTTTTTTTTACAATACAATAAGAAACTATTTATTTTTTTCTAAATTCCCCAAGCAAAGGGTGAAAACGTTATGAAATGTAGACAAATATTAGGACATATTCCAAGCAAAATAATTAAAAATACCAGGAAATAAAGAATAATATTCACGTCTAGTTAAATCACAAAAATGAGGAATACATTAAAAGCATATGTGTATTAAAACTTCCAAAAAAATACGTGTAAACATCCAAAAGCGGAAATTCCAGCAAAAAAAAAAATACTAATTGTACTTAAAAGCGCAACAGTAGCATCCGTTTGAAGTATCCCAACAAAATTAAAAATTCAGAAATAAAGTTGTGTTAAAGGAAAGCCTAAATTAGCTAATAATAAATAAAGAAAATAACTGTATAAACTGCATAATAGTACCCAAACCGATAATAAAAAATATTTCTAGTTTTATATCTGTCATAAAGATAACCAACTCCAAGAAAAAGGCCTGCGAAACTAAACCATGTGCAAGCATTAATATACAGCTCCATTAAAAGCCAAAGAACTACCGCCAAAACACCAAGAATAACAAATTCATATGTGAATAGAAGAATAAGCAATAATTCGTTTAAGATCACTTGTCTAAGATAGCAAAAGAAGAGTATAACTCCAAGCAAAGCTAATACTAAAATAAGCGTCGGAAAAATTCAGTAGAAATGGAAAAAGAAAGTGAGAAACGTATAAAACCATAACTACCTAATTTTAATAAAATACCAGCTATAAAACACTTCCAGCTGTAGGAGCTCGACATGAGCTTTAGGTAACCACAAATGGAAAGGAACATAGGTATTTTACAGCAAAAGAAAGGAAAAGATAAACCAGATAATTTTTTCGACAAAGAAGAAAATTCATAGCTTTAAGAATTAAAAAATTTGTAGATCCACAGTAACCAAAATATAAATTATAATAATAACATAAATAAAGAGCCGAGTAACTATAAAGAAAAAATTGATAGCAGCGGTAATTTTCTCTTACGAGATCCCCAAATACCTATATAAGGAAAACAGTATAAGAATGCTTCAAAAAGAATATAAAAAGAAAAAAATAACTCGGTTGCTGTAAAAAGATTAAGTAATAAGAATTGAATTAGAAATAACAAATAAAATAAAGTTTTTGTCTATAATAATAGAAAAAGAAGATAAACACAAAGAATATTTAAAAGCACTAAAAACAATAAAAAGCATAGAAATTCCATCAATACCTTGTGAAAAATTTACAGCAATATTTATTAAGTAAATGCTAAAAGCTAGATGGGAGGAAACTGGCATACTTGTATGTAACTCCACCAAAGAATAATGGTTAAAATAAAAAAAAGAAAGCATAAATTAAAGCTTTTTCAAATAAATATCGTCGACTGTTATCAACGTTATTAAGGTTATCAAAAGACTAAAATTTAATAAAAATAACATTTTGTATATAAAGACGTATTATTATTAAAGAGTACTACTTCTATTTTTTCCTTTGATTTATATGTAAAACGTAAAAAAGATAAAAATAAACATAGTAGATAATAAAAATATTATATAATAGTTTAAAAATCCACGATGAAATATTTGTAATAATTTAGCTAATAAACCAAAGAAGTAGCTAAATCCTTTTGGACCAAAATATTCTAATAAACCACGATCAATAACTTTAACTTGAATGTATGCTGTAAAAGTAGTAAAGGCCGTTATAATTAAATTGTAATAAAAATCAAAACCAAATCGTGAAGCGAACATAAAATAGAAAAATTTATGATACCGTTTAAACGGTATCATATCATCAAAAGAATCCATTTGATCTATAATATAATTACTACAAACGCCAATAAGAAACCCAAGTATTGGTACCCATTTTTGAAAATCAGACGTAAATTCGATTTCTTCCATAGGAGTTCCAGAAATAGCCATAGAATTACCAAAAATATCAAGCCCAAGAGGACCGATAAACATATCTTTTGCAAAAAAAGCAACAAAAATTATAGCAAAAACCAAAATAATAGTTGGAATAAACATAAAGAGAGGAATATCTTTATTTGGATTACCACCGCTAATTTTAACGCTTCGTTGTTCACTACTAAAATATGCACTAAACACTTTACCAGAATAAATTGAGGTAAATAACGATGCTATAGTAAGTAATACATATAAACTATATCCTAAACCATTAATTATAAAACCAACTTCTATAATGCCATCTTTAGAAAAAAAGCCAGCAAGTCCTGGGCCTCCCATCAAAGCACCGTTAGCTAATAGAATAATTGAATACGTTAATGGAGAATAAAACAAAACGCCTGAAGAAACACTTCGAGCATCTTGCTCATTCGCTGAAAGATGAATTAAACACCCTGAGCATAAAAATAATAAGCATTTATACATAGCATGTAAAATAAGATGGTAAAACGCATAATTATATAATCCAAGGCCTGTTGCTATCATCATATAACCTAATTGACTGCATGTAGAATAAGCCACAATTTTTTTTATATCTGTTTGACCAGTATTAATTATACCAGCAATAAGTGCTGTAATAGTTCCCATACACAACATAATAACACAAATTAACGATGAATTTATTAATATAAATGATGATCTAATTAATAAAAATACCCCTGCTGTTACCATTGTTGCTGAATGTAATAATGACGACACTGGCGTAGGTCCTTCCATGGCATCAGGTAACCATGTATGAAACATTATTTGTGCTGATTTAACACATCCAGCAATCATTAAACTAAAACAAATTAGAGTAGATAATTGACACTCTTTTCCAAATACTTCTATAGTTATACTATTTGGACCTAACGTAGAGGCTAATATATTTATTACACCAAAATCAAAACTTTTGAATAAACACCAAATTAAACCCAAGGCTATAATAAAACTTACGTCGCCTATACGATTTATTAAAATTGCTTTTATTGCGCTAACATTAGCGTCATTCCTTGTTTTCCAAAAAGTTATTAAAAAATATGATGCTAAACCTACACCTTCCCATCCAATAAACAATTGAATAAAATTTCCTGCGGTTACCATGACTAACATGGTAAAACAAAATAAACTTAAATATGAAAGAAACGTTACTACTCGCGCATCAGTTTGCAAATAATTGTAACTATAAACCATTACCAAACTGGTTATACCTGCGATTAAAACGCCCATGGTTCCAGATATTGGATCAAACAAAAATGTATATTTTAAATTAAATTGTTCTAGATTAAGCCAACTTATATTATATATGCTTATTTGTTGTTTTATAACCACATCGTGAAATATGGAAATACTTATTGATGCCGCGGCAAACATATTTATTATTAACATTATACATGTTCCGGGTATACTAAATTTTTTATATATATAGGATATTAAAAAACCGATTAAGGGTAATACTAGTAGTAATAGCATAATAGTTATTTATCTTTTTTTGGGTGCGGGTGGGGGGGGGGGCAGGGTCCCCACAGCAAATCAGGGGTCTTTTTTGATAAGCTTAAGCTTAAATTAAATTTTTTTAATAGTTTTTATAAATTTTAGTTATAATCTTTTATCTGCTTTGTATTTAATTTATAATATTATAATTTTTTTTATATGTAAAACCAAACGAATAATAATATGGGAAAAGATGTTTTATATATAACCAAACTTTTACACCCACAAGACCAAAACGCATAATTTTAAAATCAGTTGCATAATCTATCATGGCAGATTTTTTGACTAATGTAACGAGACCTGAACGTCTTACTATATAAGCAGCACGTTCCTTACGAGTCAAGCGACCAGCTATCATAATCTTAAACCCTTTAATAATTTTTGTTCTTTTAAGATGTCCTAAAAGTGGACGTAAAACATCGTTAACCGTATAATATTGACTTAATTTGAGTGAAATAAAGTGACTTATCAAACTGGCTGAAATATGTTGTAGATGTAATGCATTAAATCGTATAAAACATTCATTAGTTTTATTAAAGGAGTTTAACGCGTAGTTTACCGTAAAACTTGCAATATGAAATATCAAAAAACGTTCTTGGAATATTTTATTAAAATAAATATTATTTAAATGTCTAAAGGTTATTTCTTTTATATAACAAATATTTAACATTTTTATAAAATAAAAATTTATTTTGAAAAACGGTATTTTCAATAAGGATAATAACAATTTGCGGAAAGTTATTAAAAAAAAACATACAAATTTTTCAGAACTTTGTAATATTACCCGAAATAGTAATATCATTATTTTTATTAAATGGAATAAATTTTTTGTCGGAGGAATAACAAATAATGTTTTTGTTTGTGAAAATAAATCAAAAATAAATATTGGATAAACTTTTAATTTTATTCCTTTATTTGTTTTTTTGTAATCTACCCTTTTTTTTAAAGATTTATTACTTTTATACTTTATTAACTTATTAACTTTAACATTATTAACTTTTTTTTTTAAATTTTTTGACTTTTTTTGACTTTTTTTAAGGTTTTTAAGCCTTTTAAGTATTTTAAGTCTTTTGGTAAAGCGTGCTATTTGTGTTATTAATTTATTAGTAATACGTAAATGGGCCCTTTTTTTTTGTATTATATTTATTAATTGAGTTAATTTTTTTTTATCACTAATTCTATTAGATGTTTCAACTACATGTACATTTTTTTTTATATTAATTGAATTTAAACGTTTAAGTTGATTTTTTTTTTTCAAAATTAACGTTTTTAATTTATTAAATTTTTTTCGTATTTTTAATTTCGTTATCTTTTTTAAAAATACCTTCTTTAATCTTTTTTTTATTTTGAAGTGTTTTATAACTATTTTTTTATATTTTTTTGCTCGGCCATTAATATTTTATTCAGAAGCAGTCGAATTTAATTTTTTTATTTGACATAAAGATTTATAACAGGTAGAATTATGAACTTTTCTACATATTTGTAGGAGAAATAACCCTTTTTAGTTTCTTAAAGCATAAGCATACAGTTTTTTTTTTGCTTTACGTCTAAAATACGCTTTCGCCTTCTATTTATTTTTTAACCATATAATAGATAGTTGCTTACATTGACGTTATAACGATCCATTTTTTTTTAATACCCTGCCACGCAAATACATAGTCTATATTTAATAAATGATTGGGATGGAAAACATGGAAAATGCGCGTATTTAAGCTGTCTAACTTCTAAACGCCATTCCTCTATAAACCATCAAAAACAAAAAGTCAATGGTTAAATATTAGCACGACTTAAAGAAATATGAGAAACAATAACTGATTTTCCAAGAAAGGTTAGGAATAAGAGATTCTTCAACCAGTTGTTTTTGAATCTTCAGGAATAATATTATTCCTTTTATTGTAATCGAGAAAAGAGGAGTGTGTATTTGGTTAAAAATAATTTAAGAAAACGAATATTAAAAAATCCTCTTGTAAAATGGTTCTATATATGGTTTTTTAACAATAACCCACGAAGCATGCCATTTAAATACAGAGCCTAAACGAAGAAAAGAAAAAGAATTTACCGAGTGGCCCAATTACTTCTTCTTTTTGCCTTGCTTTTGCTGTATTTTTTCTTGCTTTTTTCTATTATGCTCACTTTTGTGATCATAGTTCCCAGTTTTTTTGTAAAGGAATTCACCTAATTTACATCCTAACATGGCTTTTTTTACTAGTACAGGACTTAATGTTTCCCCTATAAACATTAAATTTTTCATATAAAAGGGCTAATGATAGTTCGTGACCTTTCTTTTGTTATTTTAAATAAAATAGAAAGATGTTTTTTTCTTGTAAGTTTTTTTCTTCTTTTTTTTATCATTAAAAATTTCTTTGATTTTTTTTTTGATTCATGCGAGCTTTTCTTGCTGACATTATTATTAATTTTTTATATTTATGACGTACTCGTGAGCCTGTAAACTTAAAATTCCTGTTCTACTTTGAGGGTACAACCACCTTTGTTCGCCCACCATTGGATGATCTACTGGATTCATAGCCATGGTCTTACTCTAGGACGTTTACCAAAAGACGCATTATACCGCTTTTTTATATTACGAACAAAATGTCATCATTACTTACAACCCCACACATGCTACTGATTTATTACAAATTAATCTAAGTTCCCCCTTTTCAATTTTATAAGGCTTTATTTTGGAATTTTGAATCTTTCTTAATAAATAGCGCTTGTTCCAGCGCTTTTACCAATTTTGCACCCATCCGGGTATTAATTCATATTAAATATTATTCCACCTAAAGGAGTAATTGTAAATAATTAGACCATCCAAAAATTTTTTCGTTTGGTACGCTTAAATTTAAAATTATTTCTTGAGATAATGTGTAATTTGCTGCTAAAATATAAGATAATATTGCGTTATTATACATAATTAAAGTTATTCTTCCTGTACGATTTGGATCATACATATAATTTAATAATATTTTTGCGTTGTTTCCTGCAAAAATTGTTCTATTTGTATCTAAAAATCTATAAATTCTTTTTACTAAACTTCCGCGTCTCGGAGCACTTATTTTACCTTTGCTCCTACCTCCAGTAGCATATAATCCAAAAGATAATTTATTTATTCTTTTCATTTTTTATTATTTCCAAATAAGTTACCATATTTTTGTTATAATTTAGTTTATTTTTACTATAATTATACCTATTTATTTCTTGTTTCTTTTGAATGTATTTTCTTTCTATAATAAGTTCATTTCTTTTTTTTATATTTTTCCAACATATTATATTTAACAGTCTTATAAAATAAAAAAATTTTGTAAAATTTTTTTCTAAATTTATACGTCCATTTAATGCTATTTTTTTTAAGTGTTTATTATCATGTTCTAATCTTTTTTGTTCATTTTTCAGTTTTTCTTCTAATAAAATTAATTTATTGTATTCTGTATGTTTTTTTATTAACAATAAATTAATTTTATTGTTTTTTAATTGTATTTTTTTCAATTTATATAATAATAATTCTTTTTTTATTTTTATTTTCTCGTTTAATTTGTATAATAATGCTTTTAATCGTTTTTTGCGTCTACCTAATATTTCGTTTAATTTTTCCCATATTGGCGTTTTTCTTTTTAAAATCAATTTTATTAATTTTTTTATATTATTTATTTTATTAATTTTTTTTATTTCTTTTACGTTTTTTTCGTATTTTAATTCTTCTGGATCTACATACCCTTTGCCGATAAAATCTTTGTCTTCTTTGTTGTAATAATTTTTAAATTTAATATTGTTATATAAAATAATTTTACGTGGGATTTCTATTGATTTATAATTTAAATCAATTTCTTTTAAAATTTTTTCTTTTTTAGCTATTTTTAAATTTATTTTTTTTAAGGTTAACTTTCTTTTTTTTATCCGTGTTTTTGTTTTTATCTTTTTCAATTTTAAGTTTTTTTTCTTTATCCGTGTTTTTTTTGTTGTTATTTTTTCTAATTTTTTCAACCATAAGGGGATTGTTGTTTTAAAAATAAAATTTATTGTTTTTGTTATTTTATTTTTTGTTTCTACTTTTTTCTTAAGTTCTTTAAGTTTTTTAAGTTTTTTAAGTTTTTTTAAGTTTTTTTTACTTATTTCTTTTTTTAACATTGTTTTTTTTACCTTTTTTTTTAAAACTAACTTTTTTAATTTATTAATTTTTTTCCACAGAGGAAAACCTGTTTTCTTCCAAAAATATTTTTCTATTCTACTAAACCTCTTTTTAATGGATCTTTTGTGTATTTTTAGGGCTATTCTATTTAGTTGTTCATCAGTTAATTTGGGACTAATCTGAGAATATCGTATAAATTGGAATTTATACTTTTCTTTTCCGGTTTTTTTATATAGCTTTTGTTTCTTTTTTCTAGCTATCTTTCTTAACAATTTTACTAACAACTTCACCTTATACCCATATCCATATCTAAATATTTCCATTTTTTTTTTTAAGGTTAACTTTCTTTTTTTTTTTCGAATTTTTTTTTTACCTATGCGTCTTTTTTTTCGACCGCCGATTAATTTATAAAGTTTTTTCATCAATTTCTTTTTTTTTCTACGATACCTTTTCAATGAAAGGTATCGTTTAAAACGGCGTTTCATTAACAAAAAACAATCCTCGACAAAATCTAAAAATTCATCTCGTAAATTAAGGGCTACACTTTTATCTTGCAATGTAGTTAAAATTTCACTGGTTAATCTATTAATAAATGGTATATTTTTTTTATGATAATTTGCTCCGTCAAGTAACCAATTTAACGAAACACGATAAGCTTTTTTTAAATATTTGGGGATATATGTTGTTTTACCTCTTCGAACTTTTGGCACTAGCTTTATACCTGGCTCTAATTTCAAAAGAGCACGTTCTAAAAACGTATATGGGCTTTTTTTTGTTGTTTTCTTTAACTGGCTTAATAATAATAAAAATATTTTTTCACCAGTTTGTTTTGCTGAAATTCTGGAAACTATTTTCTGGCTTTGTTTTGTTATTCTAAAATAAATCTGCATATGGTTCGGTCATGGGTGGTATCTCTGGTGGTACTGGTATTATATTTTTATCTTGTTTTTTACCATATTTGGATCACGTGATTTACTTCAAATAATTCATATGCCTAAAACTTAACTTGTGTCTTATAAATGATACCTTACACCAGTAAATCAGGTACACGGCCACCCCTTACCATAACTTCCGTAAACTTAGCGACATTATTACCTATACCGGGATATAGGCAATAGGTCCCGTTTATTGCATAAACGGATTTTTGCTGTTTTTCTATGTGCCGAATTAGGTTTTTTCGGCTTAATTATATCTAGCCGTATACATGTTCCTCTTTTTTGTGGACTTCCCTGAAATGCAGGTGTTTTACTCCGAAATGTTTTGTAATACGCGCCCCCTTTTGTAATTATGTAGTGTTACCATACATAATTGTATTACGATTAATTGTATATCTTTTCATTTATTCTTTTTTTTATAAATTTTTTTCGTTTTTCGACGAAAGAAACTAAAAACACGAAAAGACCTAAATGTACCTACTGCTTGAGAAAAACTTTTTTTTACTCTATAATTAAAAAAAAAATTTCTCACATTTAAATTTTCACCAAAAAGCCGCTCACTTACTTTTATTACGGTTGCTTTAAATAAAGACGCTAGCAAAGCCTGTTTTTGTATCTCGATTACTCGGGTGGTTTTTACATCGAATGGCCAAACTAAATTTATTATTGTATATATTCCAGGCGCTTTTGTATTTAACGTAAAATTTTTTGGTGCGGTCGTAATTATTGTTAGTGGAATATTTATTCCAGGTAACCACTTTTCAGTTTTGTTATTAAAAAGTCCATATATAGACTCTGCATCCAATGCATATCGTGTTAAGATTGCTCCTAAAGGTGACCCTTTTCTAGCTTCTTTTGCCGGTAAACTTGAATGTATTATGTTGTCTTTAGGAAGCATTTTCATAATTAAGCATTCTGTTCTACGTCCTAACATTAAATCAACATTTACTTTTTTCATGTAGTTTTAAGTTATAAAAATAATGTTTACATAATTTATATAACTCGTATTAATTATAGTTTATTTTTAACTAAGACAGTTACTTAGTTGTTTTATTTTGCTTTTTCTTTTTCAACTATAATTTTTTTCTATATTTAATTCAAAACATAAATTAACATTGATGGGTTTAGCACAAAATATAATGTAATCATAAACGAAAAACTTACAATTTTAGCAGAAACCATCAATAGGTTTTAATAAAAGCCATTTTGAATTCGGCATAAAAAAAATAATTTTACTTATACGATATAATAATATGCCGGTACAATGAAGATAAAATAAGTATAATTATTAGGAAATAATGTGATTGTTCTAAAGAGTTTCAAAAATAAAAAATTTCTGAAAAAAGCCGTAAAAGGTGGCATCCCCGCAAACTAAAAAAACTTATAATAAGTGGTATGCAAGAAATAAATTAGATTTACGAAGACTTATAAATCACGTAATGACGTAAAATTTAATTAGTATGTTGATTACGATAGTAAAAAAAAGACAAAGGTTAAAAGAGAACCCAAAATATATAAATAAGGGCTGAAAGAAGAGAGTAACGCAAAATAACTAGGAATTAAAATTAAAGAAGGAAAAAAGCGTTATTATAAATAATAGTATATGCTAAAAATCGCTGCAATTTAATTGGTAAAGTGCTTGAATAGAAGCACAAGAGCACTTAATAATAATGCAAGAAGATAATTAAATTTTCATTAAAGATAACATTATAGAATATAATAAATAAAAAAGAAAAATTTTTGGAAAATAATCAAAAAAAAAAATACTGAAAAGAAGCACCTTATACGCGTCGGGAACCAAAAATGAAATGGACAGCACCTATTTTAAATAATATTGCAATAACTAATAAAATGCCACCTAGACGTGACCAACATCGGCATTTTTATTTAATAACAATCTGTTATTGTTAAGAATCTGTTAAGGCGTAAACCCATAAATATATGATACGCCTAATATGAATATTGAAGACGCAAGAACCAATTAAAAAATATTTTAATGATCCTTCCGAGGCAAACAATGAATTTTGTTTTAATCCTACAGTGTATAATAAACAAAGCCTGTAATTCTAAGCTAAAAATATTATTAATAATCTGTTGATTCTATCATATTATCATACCTAAAAAGGCTAATAATATTAATATTGGAATTCAAAGTATGGTATATTTTCTTATGCGTTTCTTGACTAACTAATATAAAATATATTACTAATATCATTGCAGAATACATATTATTTTGTATGAATAATAATTTTGCTCATTTATCCAGTTATTGTTTATATACTTTATTATTATATAATTTACACACTTTGAGACATTAAATATTTAACCTATAACAAATATTTGTTTATTACTTTCAATTATACCTATTATATTGCTATAATTAGTGTGCTTATTATGTAAAATAATCGCTAATATAAACTAAGCTTTCCATAGTTTCCCTTTTTTTCTAGATTTCTTATAAATAAAATTCAAAATAAAAATTTACTAAAAATAAAATAAACTAATAAAAAGGTTTAATATACAAAACTTAAGTACTATTTTATTTTATAAACGAAACCTAATCGTACGCCTGGGTCGAATATTTTTTGCTGTAACCGATCATTATAATGTTGAGGGATCTGCTTTATCGTTATACGATAGGCAGAACTCTTTAGTTTTTTATTTATTTCCTAATATAATAACTTACCACATATCTTTTAATAGTAAGTCAGCATGTTTCATTTTCTTGCCCTTTAATATAGTTCTTTTATAATAATAATTGTTTCTTCGAGGTTAAATTATAACCCTTCGTAATATATAATAATTTTGCTAAGAACGTAAACTTCTTTTCTACGTTCATGATAAAGGTTTATACTGTAACAAAAATACATAATTCCAGTATAAAAAAAATGTGTAAACAAGCTTGTTTGTGCTTTTTGATGTATGCAAAATATCAAAAAGCACGTGATAAAGAAAAAAAACATGGAATTAAGATACGATTATTATATATATAATAATCGTAATCTGGTGAATTATGCTTGTTTCGAAGGCGGTTATTGTGTGTTTTTTTTTATAAATTATTAAAAGATTTTCGAAACAGCGAGCATGCCCCACGCATAGGTGTAAACGGGTATGTCACGCGCATAGTTATTGGTTCTTCCATTTTAAATGCTAACAATAACCCAAAATTAACATAAAGGTAGTGTGGTATGCCAATGAAGCGTCCTCTACGCAATTTTTGGCGTAAATTGTTACGTAAGCTTTTTATATAATTATGTCTGAACGAAATTTGTTGAAATGTGCTCACCAAATAACTCGGGTGATTCACATTAAATTTCCCATCTATTACGAGGCATTTACGATGAAAAATTAATTGTCGTGCCTCGTAAATAGAATCAACAAAATTGGTTCGTAATAACAAAACATCTAAACGACTCTCCACAATAGAGGCGTATGTTTTTGTATTATAGTATGTTTGTTGAGCGTTATTATTTAAATAATAACGCTCAACACCCGCTTTTTCATTACCGAGTCGGCTATAACGACGAAACGTGACAGAACGAATACGACCTCCCCCATAAAAAAGGGAAATTTGTCTTCTTAATTTTATAAGTACTCCACGCCTTTTTGGTTTTTTTTTTTTTTTGGGGCTAGACATAGTATCCAGCTGATAGGCGAAAGGTGTAAATCTTCGCCTAATACTCATAGAATTCACACTCTTTTTTACGGCTTCTTTGTACTTCTTGGGTAATCGGCGTAGATGAAAACCCAGTTGTTCCTCAGAATATTTTGCAATCAATTTTGTCATGTAATTGTTGCGTCCTTTCAAGGCTAATTTGCTCCAAATATCTGTACGATAGCAACGATATTTTTTATGTATCCTATTGTTACAACGTCTATTTAAAATCATTTTAGGCTGTTCCAACATAATGGGTTAATAAAGAGACGCATTTCTTGTGTTAGACATAGCAAATTATATAATATTCCTTTTCTTATACATGAATATTGTATTTGTTGATAACCTGCTAATGGAAAATCTTTTTTTAGCGGATGTCCTGAAAAGGAATAATCCGTTAATATTCGCCGCAAGTCCGCATGTTCTTCAAAAAATAAACCAAACATGTCAAAAATTTCCCGTTCTGCAGCAAGGGCTCCAGGAAAAATTCTTGACGCAGTATGCGATCTTATATTGGGACTTAATAAAGGTACTATTAAAAACGTACGATTTTTAATACTAAAATCAATTAATGTGTATATTAAACAAAATCTGTTTTTGTTCTCTAACAAATCTATCGCTGTTGCATCTAAAAACTTTAAACCGACTCTTCCTAATATTGAAAAAATATAATCTGATTGTAATCTTTTTTTCATTTTTATTGCGATAGAATTTATTTTTATACTTGTTTCTACCGAATGTCTTAGCGTATGTAATATAAACTTATTATCACAACCTAAAATATTCGTTATGGGTATCAATAGTCAACATCAATCATAACTGATGAACCCCAAAAGATAAAGTAAAAATTAAGAAACCATAAACTAGCACTGTCTTTAAATGGATCCCTTGTGTTACTCCAACAGAACAGCAAAAAACTAAAAAAAAAAATTATAGCCGCTTTTTCTCTCATTTTTGTCTAAAAATATTAGTTTGTATTTTGGTTTAAATAGTTAAAAACAATATCGTCGAATAAAAATACTTGCGGTGTTACATGACCCATAACATAAAAAAATTCCGCTTGACTTTTTGATGGTTGACCACGTCGTAATTCATATTGGGTGGCTCTTCTAAAAAATTTTATTAACTCTTTAATAAAATAATCTATAATAGCATAACCAGAAATACACGGCGCAAATACCGCATACAATATTTCAAACGGTGACAACACGACTAAATTTCTTACTGTGAAAGAAGAATTTAATCCACGTTTACGAAAAAATACAGATTTTCCAAGCATGAAATATTGTAAAACTGGCTTTTCTTTATCTATTAATTTTTCAGAACCTCGGCTTTTTTTACTAAGTTTAACATAATCATTTATGTTAAACTTAGTAAATTCAGGATCAAACGCTAATTGCATTATTCGTCCCCTTGGTTTAACTAGAGGGATTTCACACAAAATTATTTGACGTATTAAAGTTTTTAATAAAAATTTAACAAAAACCATAGGAACTAAAAAAAGTTTAATCTCCGTTACGAAAGCGTCTATTCCATTCTTGCTGTTGTTTGAAGGCTTGCTCATTCTTGAGTTTTTCTATGGCTAATATTTTTCTAAATTCTCGCATATCTTTACGATATTTTTTTAAAAATGCACGATCTCGAGCAGCTTGTCTTCTTGCTGCGGCTCTTTTCTTTGCCCGCGCTTCCCTTAGTCGGCGGGGGCGATCAGCTGTAGTCGCGCGAATTTTGGCTTTGAGTTTTGCACGAGCCCAAGTTAAATGAGCTGCTTTTTTTGCAACCTCTTTAGCGCGCCTTTTTTCAAAAAATTCTCTTATATTTTTTTTTAATTTTTCTAAATGGTTTATAAAAAATAATTTCCATGGCGGCAACAATAACCGTTTTTCTTGTTTTTCTTCTTGTAGTATTAATCGATATTCTTCTTCTTTTAATATGCTTTCTTTCCATTTTTCATTAAATGCGTCTACTCGTTTTTTTTTTATTTTCGCTTTTTTTAGGTCTACTTGCGTTTGGTGCATGTCTAGGAGAACGACACGAAGAAAATCCCTTTTTGAATAAGATACCCTATAATTTGCTTCGGCTTTTATTTCCACATCTCTGTTGATCTCATCGTCATTATGTTCATCATCAGGGCCGCCGTCCTCAGGTCCTGGGTCATCTTCATCATATCCAACGACAAACCACCATGGAATACGTTTATAATAAATTCTATGCATAAGAAAGCAAAAAAAAATAATTGCCGTAAACAAAATAACTCCCTTTTGTAAACACTTATTTTGCCACACGTCTACAAAGTCTCCATTAAAATACAAAGAAAACGCCTCATATATTTCCTCAAAATTCATATAAATTTGTATTATTGTCACAAAAAACCTAAAAACTGCCTCACATGGAGTGCTCCATAACGGTATTAAAACATAATCTACTAAACAAATAATACCTTTTACAACGTCTATCGACATACCGTCGAGTAACCAATGAATTGCATTAGTAATTGTATTGATTATGTTCATTTGTGTTTTATTTTTATTTTTATATTTGGTTGTTTTATGGTGCCTAATTTGTTGTTCTCATTATTAACTCTTTTTATACGCTTTTGTGGAAGTTTAATTTTTACTCCAGGAGTAAAAATTGGAGTTCTTACAAAAACATGCGTTGTTTCATCCAACGGTTTGCTTTCCGTTTTTTTCGAAAAAAACTTAAACATTGAAAAGGACATTTTTATTTTTTTTTTTTTTATATAATTTATCATTTTATTAAAGTCAATTTTAATAAATGACAGATTTGAATGACGTTCTACCATCCCTATACTATCTATACGAGCTATGCTTTTTGCACGGATGCGCGCTATTACAAGCTTATATGATAACAATTCGTGCTCTTTTGCGTTGGTATTGATCTTAAATGCCCTAAAAATTAATTTTTTTTGTAGTCTTCCTTTCATTTATAATTATATACACGTCTTTTGCGTAAACGCTTAAAACCATGAGCGTTTTTTCTCAATTCTTATTAGCCTAATAAATAAACCGAATTTATTAAACCAAGTAAGCAGGAGTATATTTTCCTATATCTGCCTTTAAAACGAATATCTGCGCAACGTAATCAAAAATTTTTGCCTTTTTTGCTAATTTAATGCTGTTCGTTCACGAGCGTCGTACGTTGCTTTTTTTTTGCCCTTAAATTTTACTTTCCTGCAGAA